>JACXGK010001330.1:0-72189 GCA_016801125.1 Novumbra hubbsi | reverse complement strand
CCGCTGACAGAACAGTCAAAGATCAGACACTACCGCTGACAAAACAGTCAAAGATCAGACACTACCGCTGACAAAACAGTCAAAGATCAGACACTACCGCTGACAGAACAGTCAAAGATCAGACACTACTACTGTGAGAACAGTCAAAGATCAGACACTACTACTGATAGAACAGTTGCTATTTCGGTCCAATTTCACAGCGGTGCTGCAGCAACCGGGTCACACACGACCTTTTAGTGCTAATCAATGTACTAACCTACATTTCAGCTGGCTTTTACATTAAAACAGAGAGGAAGAGGCCGCCAACATGAATGGGACTGACGGGGGGAACTTGGACAGAGTCCTGCTGGAACAATCAGTGCCGCAGAAGAGCGTCCCTCTGAGGAAAAGCGATGTCATATTCCCGTTTTCCATGGTAAGGCTTCGGTACATCGAGTCTTGGGAAAAGTGTCTGCAGATGTACTATTAGTAAGGATGTATGCCATTACACCAGAAGAGGTACTGGATCCTGGGAGCGGGAACGCTGTGAAGTGTGGGCGATGCTGGTAAAAACCCATTTGGTCGCCATAAATCCAGCCGACAAGTCGGAACGTTGTGTGAAGAATGTAAACGCAAGGAGAACAGGCACTTAAGCGGCATAAAAGAGTACAGGGGAGGTTTATGGCGGTTTATGATACTGAACATCTCCAGTCTCGACTATGTTAATGAAAGCAAGGAAAGTTGGAGAGGCGAAGCTGATACATCTATGACGTAGCATCAGGTTGACCTCTACACCACTCTTCTCACTGGCCAATCGATTGACGCAACTTTAGTTTCATTGTTCAAGGTTTTACAAACAGTTAGATAACATTAACATGCAAGGTGACCAGACCTCTCATCCCTTCTATGCTTATAAAATGATGCAAAAAGACAAAAACATATTTAATTAAGCATAAATCACTTGTTATTCTGTTCTCATTTCCGAATTCATACAACAACTACAATGTTTTTGAAAAGTAAAATGTCTTCATGAGCTTGTTGAACAATTAAAAAAACAATCCCCATATTCTTTAAGTTCATAAACATGCTCCATTACAAATTGCTGAGGGTTTGTCTTTGCTAGAGCCCTGAGTTTTTCCATTTTGACAATATGTTAATGAGACGACAGGCAAATAAAACATCCAAGAGTAAATTTGTTATTGAAAGCAGGTCACAGACGGACCAGATGGTTGAGGTCCTGGCACTGGCATTAATAGAAGATGCGACTGGCATCACAAACTAAGTTTGCCCCATTTAAATCGGTTCATCAAGCACTGCGAGGAAGTATGCAAAAGTTTAACAAATCAGAGAAATGTAGTTTAACGTCTGGTGACACTAGCATGTAAGATGTAATAGCCCGGGCAAATTGTAATACTTATTTATCCTTACAAAAGTTTTTTGTCGGAGGAACTCTGGAGGCACACAACAACAAAAAAACAACAGAAATACGCAGAAAAAGGCCCAAAGGATTCAGGCCCAATGGATTTGTGTGAAGCGGATCAAGCTGAGGCTTAGAACAGGTGCTGCTTATTCTGTACAGTTCTATAGGTGTCAGGAAAGTGACCAGAAGTCTTTCTCTACCAGCATCTGTCCGGATGAGAAAATACCGACCATAGCCAAGATTCCCACAGCTAGCTGGAAACCAGAGAGTACACGGACACCATGGCTGTAGTAGAGGCCGTTGTCCTAGGGGATATATCGAACAGGAAGAGAGAGACCGTTAGGAAATCCCCCACTGAGTAACGGACAGAATTATAGAGCTTACTGGTTGGGACTTCTCCTGTAGCTTTTCAAATTAATTCATTATTTTGTCACATACCTCAGTATGGTGATGCCAACATTTAGTCTAAAAGAAAATAATTTGAGAAATAATGAAATAAGAGGATAGAATTGGATGATTAATTGATGAACTGTCACACAATCACCCACAGTCCTGTGGCAAGGGTAATCACATTGTTGTTGGCCGGGTCATTAATTTCAACGTCGGTTGTACGCTCAACGTACGGTATGCTTTTCCCCTGGGGTTTGGTGCTCAGTTTCCATTGGTATTTAAAACATTTGTCAAAGACGTATTACAGGGATAACAGTTGTACCTCCCTGTATTTCGGGTCCGTTCACCCTTTGTCAATTCTGACCAGTCTCCCAGTCCAGAAAGAGGGACCAAGGTATGACACAGCAATGTTGCCCGGGGCCTTCAAGGCACAATGAAGAGTGGACCTGAACATGGGCGGGGCCGACCATCACAACACCTGGAAAACATTCACAATTGAAGGTTTCTTTTGGAAAAACGGGAAGGGCAACCTTTTGCAGACAAAACTTCCTCACCGGGAAGTTCAACAGCTCTGTTCGGAATGGAGCAGAAAGCCAAGTATCTGGGTAGTGTGGTAAGGTGAGCTACGTCAGTGGTCGTGTACATCTAACCAGACATGCTTTTAACCCAAAGGTTTGGGATGGGGCACAATGAGAATTGACAGGGATTGATGGACATTCATGGAAGATATGAGCATATTGCCTCATGACCAGTAATGCAATAAATGGAGTCTTCACTGTGTCCCACCACACCCTCTGTCTTAAGACAACAACTGTCATTATTTATTGGGTGTAGCAAAATCCCAGTCAAGCTGCTTTCCCATGCCCCGAAACCCCCCCTTAGTGTATGCAACACTTGACAGAATAAAACACTAATGTTGCAACCACACTTTGGACAAGTATCTGAACGATGCAACCATCTAAACCCTTTAATGGATTACGACATTGGAAACAGGGACGTAAAAAAACATCCCAGTGATTCTCAGTTGTCCAAACATCCTTACCAACTTGGGGCCAGTTGAAAAACCTCATTGTAAAACAGCCCAACGCTTCCACGGTTCTCTGGTGAAAATGTTTACGCGGATTCTCCCGCTGTGCTGTGGGAAGACTCCGGGCAGCGGTAAAACCTGAACGTGGGATGAGCCGCGGTGCCTCCTAGAGCGGTTTGTCCGGTAACACCGCGGTGCACTGCATTCAACAGCGGTCCGCACCCGTCCACACAAACCATGGGCCTGTTTCATCACTGCCAGAGGGGGACCGCGGTATAGGCCAAGCATAATGACAGCGTGGTGATGGATAAAGAACAAGCGGGACACAGTCAAGGCCCCACACCCTTTTAGATCATCGTTGGCAATGAGAACTATTCCTCAAATGTTAAATGACGCTTCAAACGGCACTACGAAAGCTAATTAAGTGTTAGGGTTGACGAATGCAAGCCCGCGGATGAAGACATAGTGAGCACCAATATTGATGTAACTATGTAACATACTGTTATGTACCCATTAAGCAATGTGTGTTGCATCTAGGGTAAACAGCAACTAAAAAGGGGATTCCTGCGATACCCTGGCTATTTTTAACCTTTTACTAATCCCTCAGAGACAGGAGGCGGTCTCCTTGCAATGTGACGTGCACATCCGGTGAACCTACAGCCCTCAACCCTTCCTAACCGATGAGTCACTGATTTGCCTCCCCCACCCATCCAGCAAAGTTAGTGATTAGTACGACCCCCTCTTTCCATTCAATGGTCTTATTCCTGTTTTTGAAGAACGGCCGCTGGCTCTAGTTAAGCGAGAGGAAACCCTGGCCTATTTCAAACCCCAAATCACACTACTCAAACTAAATGCAAATTAATTCTGGAGCAAAGTGCCAACAGTAAAATAGAAACTGGTTGAAAATGTATGATTTATTGTTCCCGGACTGTTTTATGGAACAGCAGGCCAGGCAAAACATTTGACACCGAATGACAGTGATTCCAGTTAACGCATAAAACCACTGTACGGCAACTGGGATGTCTTAGCTTGACAGGACATGAATCATTGGCACAGTAAACCTATATAATTTCTAACGGCCCATGTCGTTCAGTGGCTGGTCATTGACAAAGCCTTATATGAGCAAAGAAAATATAAGTAATTTTTTCACTGCGCTCAGCAAACGACAGCCTTTTACCACAACTTCCCGGCTTCTCTCAATATTATGGAATTCGACAGTGCTATTTCCATGCTGTCATGTGTCCCTTGTATCTTGACCACTTTGTGGTGTCTCATTGTCTTATGGTGTAATGCTACATAGTAATTTGGGGGGGGGGTTCTTCTGACAGTCTGACCACACACCAAATATGTACTGTACAGTAAGCATGAGAACAGAGATTCTAGTACCGGGCCTGTGTTGTAGCTTGGAACCAGCATGTCGGAAGTCACTGACCTCTCATCATACTTCAACTGCTTAGAGAGTGGAATCCCATCGTAAGTAAGACTTGAGATCACAGGTCAGGAACGGGTTTCCCTTTACAAGTCAGAGGTCTCTAAGCTAAGTGATAGGCCTGATCTCTATGTTATGACAGGGGTTTCACCATATAGAAGGGGTGTCACCATAGAAAGTAGCAGAGCTGTCTTTAGCACCAGCATTGAAGATAAGATATGGGGAGTGCAGAAGAACAAACGGCTAATAAATACAGAGATAAAAGGTTTCTGGATGACGATAACATTTTCCAAGCAGGAATTGACTGGTCTCATCAAGCCACCCCTTTGGACGCGGTCAGTAGCATGCAAAAATGCAGTCAAAGGGGTGAGCCTGTCCTCACACGCGTGGATCTGACGGACTTTCTGGTTTGTCACCCTTTGCTGCCAAAAAGGAAGAAATACCATAATATTACTGCCCGGCAGTGTTGTAGAGACTTTTGCCGATCACAAAAATCACCATGACGGCAGAAATAAAAAAGTATGTTCCTCAAGGATGTCCACCATCTACCTTCTTTACTTCCAAACAGGCATGGCACCACTTGATGTTTTTTGTGTAGTTCTTCTGAATAGGGTGTTTGTTTTTCCTGTAGGTCCAGACATCCAGCAAGTTTATGTACGTAAAATAATGTCTCACCAACCCTCTACTGGTCTCACAGACTTGTTGGGCACACAGGGACAACGTCCACCCCCGAATGTTAGCCCAAGTCAATTCCCTTAAGACATTGTGTTTGGTTTGGAGGAAGGAATGTAGTATAAACCTAAGCTTTGTAATCCTTGATTGGTTTTACTACCATTACTATCATAAGTGCACCGCTTATATATTATTCTATACATTTAGTTTTTAAATAAACAGCAGTAAAGCTAAAAGGGGTCCATGTCCCACTTAAGCATTCTAGAATGGGGTAGAGTAACTAGAACCCAGTGAGTCATGAATGACAGTATGCGATCCCCCCAGGACAACCTCTCTCAGCGCGGCTATCTTTTCAACTTTCGCCTCTTCCCGTGTCTATTTAACACCTTGTCAGTCACATGAAAAGTATTTCCTCTGAGTCACCGCCCATTCCCTTTTGTCATTACAGAACTATGGAACCGCGCATGAGGACTTTAAACACCTCACAGTGCACAATTCCTTCACACCCCGTTCCCCTAAAGGCTGTCTGGGAAACTCGCACATAATAACAGGCACATTTTCTATACTCTGTATTCTATAGGATATTTCAGACATCCAGTATTTGGGCCTATTTGGTACGACATCAGGTCCAGATGTTCCTGTGTTTAGGTATTATCAAAAGACAGACCTAACGGTCTGACGGAAATACCATGAGGCCAATCACAAAGGCTGCGCCTTCCTCCCCAATGCATTCTCTAGAAAAATGGTCAATGCAGTATCTTAATTGGTCTTGAGTAACATATGCAGTTAAGGTGGCGTTTTGAAATGTGACACATGGTTTCATATTCTACAATCCAACTGCTTGACGTCACAGCAAACAACCACAACGGCGCCACAACGATAGAGAGGCGGAAGCAACCCCTGCCCCGTGTTCCTTCACCCCCAACCGGCAACACCAGGAATGCAACAAATATGATGACTCAGTCCTGTTCTGACCTGACACAATGGGTCAGCTGAGGCTACATAATAAATGGTTAACAATGGCCTTGCATAGCTAAGATTTTCTTTCAATTCGGATAAACAGATAAAACATACTTTACCCATTATGGATTTTAAAACAGGCTAATGATGTCATTTCCACCAGCCTAGCTAGCCGGGCATATTCCAACGTAGTGTTCCTAAAAGGGGTTAATGAAATGTTCCCATAGGTCACTAGCATAGGGTCTTTGCTGGCTTTAAAATGTTTACCTGAAACCCTCTCCAGGACAGGCTCAACAATACACTCACAGGTCATTTCATTTGGTACACCTGCTCAATAACGCAAAATATTCAAACAGCCAATCTTATAGCTGCAACTCAATATATCAAGCATGCAGACAGTCAAGAAGTAGGTGTCGTTCAAGCAAATATTACAATAGGGAGAATTGTGATTGAAATGACTTCGTTGTGGTTGTTGGTGCCAGATGTGGTGGCTCCGGCATCTCAGAAATAGCTTACATCATGGAATTCTCATACACTACATTGTCTTGCGTGTACAAAAGGTAGCGCAATGAAAAACATCCATAAAGCGTCAATTTTGGTTGACGTGACCACGTTGTTCATGACAAGGTCAGAAGAGAAATGCCAGACTTGTTCAAGCTGACAAAAAGGCCACACATATTCAAATAACAACCCTTGACAACCGTGATGTGCGGAAGGACATCTCTAAGAGCACAGTGTTTAACCTTAAAGCGGATGGAGGCAAAAGTCCTGTAACAAATTAAGTGGTCATCTCCACTAAGGCTTTCAGAACAGTAACATAAAAAAAGGTAATGGAATAATTGATTCAAGTTCAATTCAGAAGTAATGAACTAACTTTGTGTAGGAAGTACATAAACTGACAGAAGCGAGCCTGGAAAAACCATGGCCATCCAAACCAGTGGCGTCAGTTCCACAGGAGAAGTGATGTTTCTCTGAACCCCAGGCAGTGGACAAATAGCTTGTTAACCACTGCGTTAGCTTTATTTAAACACACATTGGAATTTAGCAGTTACGCCCTAGCTCAGCACCACAATAAAAAAAATCTAGTTTAACGTCTGTTTAATGTTAAACAGCAGTACTGTTACCTACCTAGCATATGAGCAAGTTTGATCGTCCATCTGATGTCTTCTTTGATGATTTCTAGGCTCCATCATTGTGAAATCTAAATTATTTGAAACAACCAGAACAGTTCTAACAGCGGGCCGTCTGGCCAAACTAAGTTACCAGGCCAGAAAGGTTTGGTCAGAGAGGTGAACAAGAACCCAGCTGCCACTCTAACAGAGCATCAGAGTTTCTCTGCAAAGATGCAAGAGCTGAAAGTCAACCATCTCTGCAGCACTCCATCAATCAGGCCTTCTGAGTAAACGGCATATGACATGCTGCCTGAATTACTACTACAGCATTAAAAAAAAATCACATTTTCTGGTCTGAACCAAAATGCAACAATTAGGCCTGAATTCCAAATGTCACGCCTGGCAAAAACAAGGTACCACTCATCAGCTGACTAATATATTCTCTATGATGAAGCATGGTGACTGAGCATTATGCATGGAAGGTGCCTCAGAACAGCAGGGACGGGGCAACTGGTCAAAACTATGGGACGGATGAAGGGACCAAAAACAGAAGGATCCTCAAAGAAAACAATCCAGAATTCACACGACCTCAGACTGGGGCAAAGATTCCTGTTTTAACAAAACAACCATCTGAAAAACTTCTTTAATATAGTGTGTAGAATGATTTAATAAAAATGTTTGCCGTCAATGATAAATTAAGTCTATAAAACAAGCTAATTTAGAGAAAGTGAAGGGGTCTGAATACTTACAGAAGGCACTGTATAAAACACGATTACTTAATTGGAACATTTTATTAAAAAGAAATATTCTGCTTGATATATGTTTGATGGGGCAAATTTCTGGTGAAAAAGTAAGACTTTACGCACAGGAAATACAGGGGACACCAGGCTATATGAAAAGGTTACGAAAGCAACATCTCTAAGCCAGTCCTCCAAGGCACTAACGTAACAGTCAACAAACAGGGGATGGAGTGTAAAATACCCTCCCATACACAACTGACAAGCCTGATTGAATCATCTGTCTGTAGGAAACACATAAGGCAAACTGTTGTAATTATATTTTTGTTAATGAACAAACTGTGGTACTAACAGCTGATTCTGAATACCATTAATTAAAATAGTATATGTATACATAAAACATTGTGGTTTTAATTGGAATGTTTTAGATCTGATATTCTACTCCAGTGACAAAGAATATCATAGGCTTCTATTATTCTTGATGGCTTCGACGAATCAATTTCTGATTGGCTGTCGTGCCGCGCAAACTGGAGATAGGGGTGGCGTTCCACGTCTCGCGCACTATATGTAATTTGTGGCTCGCGCTCTGAGCCACAGTGACAGGCAATTTCCTGACCCAAGACACAAGTTGGACATACGCACTTGGGAAAAACTAGGGATAGACTTTGACGAAGAACTATAAGGTGGCATAACTTTTTGTGTTTAAGTAAACAGACAAGACATTTTACGCTCTAAATATGCAGTCTCTCTGTCACCAACTGTTCAGCTTGCTCTTCGTTTTCGGAAGCCTTCAAATCCATCAACTCACAGAGGCTTGCTCGTGCGCTCTGTCGCACCCGCAAGATGCGTACTGCAACTCTGACATAGGTAAGTCGCGTTGGTTTTAGCCCCGATAATATATGTAATGCGTACACAAATATTTTTTCCTATGATTTTTTCATGTTGAAATATATCTTTGCAATGATTTTGTCATGTTTTAAATACATATTTAATTGAATAGGATAACAAACTGGAAAAATAAGCGAACTTTTAGTCCAGAATATCTGCGTGTGTTTATATAATTTATAACAATTTACGCATAACGTTACGCATGTAGGACTAATCTTTACGTACGTTATGGTCGAAATATATCAACTTGTAACTGTCAAATAACGTATTATTACTGGAAGCTTTCTGTCTGGCATTAATAAGTGATTAAATTGGCCAAGAGAGAAGAAGCTTTACTTTTCACCTTGCCTTCCAATGCGAGTGTAACGGAAACGGTATCCATGGAAACAGATCCCAATGACCGTAGTGTTATTTAGTGCAAAATAACAATTTGCTGACAAACAACCCAGAATTGAACAGGTAGACAGTGGCTAGCCAATGGTTTATACTACTTATAGAACTTCGATTTGTAGAGGTTAGTAACGGCAGTTTGGAGAGTAGATGAGCTTCTGTTCTTGTGTCTTGCTCACTTGGGTTACGTATGCTTCCAATAACATGTAACAGCCAGGATAGGGTTAGGAATATTAATCTATTATGTAGTGCTTTTGCAAACGACTGCCGAATAGCCTTATTGCAATCGTTGGTTTTCAATTATCTACAAAAACGCACGTTTACTGTATGGAACTGATTCATTCAAATCAGGCATGTTATAGAGTCAGCATTGTAAACGCAATGATGAAACTACAACACTATAATAAAGCCTTGCTTATTTTCTTAGGTGCACCAGTATATACTCTGTTGAATCCAGATATTCTCTTGTGGAGCTGATTCACCCACCCACAATTTTCTTGGCATCCTGCTCTGAGAGTGGCTTTGGAAATCTTGTTTTACCACTGGGTCATGCTTTAACAGGCTATGCCAGAATAACAGACTCAGCCGCTCTTCTTGTGGAATGCTAGTCCAACCTGACCAATGTTATTGGATAACACTTAATAAGACCAGTTTGGTCTGGGTTCATCACGCTGGCTGCAGGAGACCCGTTTCTGAGAAGTTTAAAGGATTATTTGATAAACCTGAGCAATAATACTTGTTGGAATGGCAAAAGAAATACAGTGAGAAAGAGAAGTCCACTGGGAGATTTAAAGAAAACTGCAGTTCTTTTGTACTGTGGAACGGAACTGCAAGCCTCAGGCAGTGCGTGCACGTAAACACACACACACCGCTTTGTCAGACACAGAAATCAAACGTCCATTAGGGTTGTATAGAGTGGTTTAATGCCTTGAGGTAGAAAAGAGAAGAGCAGAACTGTTCTGCCACATGGGTGGGTGGGGTCTTTCTGAGGACAACTATGATGTCATAGTTTTTTTTTCTGCAGTGATCCATAATCCACCCAATCAAATCATGATTAAAGCCTGATAAAAGGTCACAGAGATTTCATATTTCTTTTCAACACAACCATTTTAAAACACACTCTCAAACAAATTGTCAAAAAAAGTAAGTAGTTATGAATGGATTTCCTTTGCATCTAACAGCAGTGATGAGCATTGCCCATTATTTTATTCTAAGTATTTGGTTAATCTGCGGCCTACCTCCATGGTGTTGTAGGAGTATAAATGTTAGTGCCACAAGCGGTCATGTAGTGTCTTTACTTTCATGTCACTGAAGTTGGGTCCTCACATTGGCCAAGAGCCCATAATCTAGGGATGACTTCAATTGGTGCAGTAAGACCAGATTGCCTGCACTGTCAATGGAATGGGACGGCTCATACCTCCCTCTGCAAAGCCACAGTAGTGTGATAAAAAAAACTGCGCCAACACACCAAGATGCTAAAGCCAGGATCCCAATTAATCATGTTCATAATACAGAGAGATATTATACAGGTGGAACATTTGTTAATAAAAGAAAAAGGTGTGATTATGCTATTGGAGATAGGCACTCTTTCCCCTAGTCATTTTACCATGGCAGTACAAACTGTATCTGCTGTATTCCTCTCCAGTTACATCAGCATGAACACCTGCCATGGCTTTATTGCAACTTATTGTGCAACTGACATATTGAAGCAAGATTTTACATATTAATTACTTGGCTATTTCTATAGCTATTGTGGGTTTTGTTAGGAAACAATTTTGAAATGAAAACAATGTTTTTGAGATGATGTATGAGATGTGTTATCTCCTGGCAACACTATATGATACATTTTATGATTTGTGTCTCCTTGAACGTTTGTACAAACATCTTGGCACAAGTGGATTTATTTCCAATGAATGCTGGTCAAGAATCCTTTCACAGTCTTCCATTTAGAAATGTCAATCACATGTGATTATTATGTAAAGAACCTTTCAACTTGGATAAAAGTTAGTGACAAAACTGCTTAATACTATACTGTAAATCACCACAAAAAGATCACTAGTAAGGATGACTTTACTAGAGGCCCTTCCTCCCATTATTTGAACCTGAACAGTATTTTCAGTGAAGTCTGTTTTCATTGAACACTCTTATTAGGACTCTTATTTAAGAGCTACCTTACACAAAGATCAAACCTCTATAGCGCACACATAGTCGGAATTTCTACAACGGTGGGTGAAAATGCAAATGGAGACCATCAGCTCCCCTCAGTGGTAGAGCAGAGTGAGGAAAAGCTAACTTCAACTGGCAACTTCAAAGGCGACACAGTAGAACATGAATCATTCCAGTTTAACAGCCAGGGGGGAGTTCAAAGCCTGCTCCCGTTGTTTCATAGGCCCTGCTCCATAATCAACGGCTCCCACTCCCCATTCGGAATGTTCTGGAAATTAGGGTGTGTACACAAATATAACGAAAATGGGAAAAACTTAAAATATCAAATCCAAATAACCTTAGGGTAACTTTGCAATTCAAAAACACAGATTGCGTGATGGTGATATGCAGCAGCATTCGGCTGGCAGTTTTAGGAGTTCAACTAAGTCAGCTGATTATGCATTATTTGCATTTCCACTTGGATAGTTATTTCATGACCATTTCCTGGCTGCTATCTTATTCAACCTGAAGATGTGGCAGAAAAAGTCTGACATATGGGAGCACAGCATACCTACTTGGCTGAAACAGCCCATTCACATGGGAAGTGAGGAAGAGGCAATTATTCTTAAACTTTCCATTCAACAGATTAGCATCTACTCTGGCACTGGAGTTTTATTTTCCTGCACTGCCTAGGCTCTCGTGGCCAAACAGCTGAGGTGTCGGGAGCAGACCATTACAGCCTTGTACCAGTGTACCGATTCAGTAGAGACGATTACTGCTGTAGGTAGTGTGGATTATCTTGGGCTAAAAACCTTGGAGGAACAGGTTGTTCAGCCTGGTATTCATCCAGTAGCCCAGTCCATTTTCTTAGGAAGCCTAGTGAGGAAGCAATGCTTCTCTTTTAACACTTTCCCTCATTGGTATTGCATACACTGTAATGTAACTTTAAGTTGCAACAATGCATAACCTCATCATATTCTCTACTAAGCTACCCAGTACTCTGACCAACTGGAGGAAGTGAGGTCCCTTGTTGTTAGGAACATTAGGTCATCAGAGATCATTGTGGTGCAGTCAAAGCAGCCTCATTCCGTAATGCCAGCATTCCTCCCTGTTCAAATAGGTCAAGAGGTCATGCAGCACGAGATGTTTGACATGTACATCCTGTGAGATGGGCGTATCAGATGTCTAAGACATTGCATTGCTCCGTGCCACGAGGAACTCAACTTCAATCACCAGTGGGTTCCATAACTTCTTCTGAAATATTATTGGGAATACTGCGTTTTGACTTAAGTACTCAAATTGTGTCTTGCACTCTTAGAAGAATTGTGCTAAATGGTTCTATTCTGCAGTTTTTTTATGTATACATCTTTTTGGGGCTACGTCAACACAATTTCAGATAATTGTTTCAGTCTAAAAACATCTATAAACTAATAATAATTTTCCATTAATATCATAATTTTATGAGGGAAACCCCTGGTTTCCATGCAGGCCTGCAAGTCACATTATGCTTGCGAAGGGATTTGTAGTTCCTAATGGAATCCAACAACTAGAATTGTGAATCACCACTTTTTGAAACATGCTCTTAAAAAACTGAAAACGGTTCTTGAATTCTTTCCCTTTTCAAAGAACCCATTTGGAAGTGACTGTAACATCATTTTCTGCTCCCACTCACTTCAGGAAAGCTGTGTTCAGAGTCAGCATACTTACCTTATCCAGTCTTCTGCTCTCCCTCTCCTACCACCAGACAAATTACATTTCCATCTGTGTTGCAATTAGCATTTGAATGCATAGTCTAAAAATCACAATGCTTCAGGCAAAGCAATACTCTGCTAAATCAATCACTGTCAGACCCTCTGTCATTACCTCTCCTTTACAAATAACCACCTACTTTCCATTTGGAGTGTATTTCAATTTCTCTGCAAACATGAATATGTATTCAGGAAAAGCAGGAGAATAGCACTTGCCCGTAATTGCTACTTTAGTGTGCAGCACTGAAAAAGAAAGATGGACAAATGAACAGAAACAAAGACAAAAAGACAGAGAGATCCAGAGACAGCAGCAAAAACACACCAGCACCACAAAACATTTTAGCAACTGTGCTAATCACAGAAACTAAACCGTACTGGTCAGGTGAATACCTTATGCAGTACTTGGGCTTAGAATTGGTATATATAAACACTCAAATTTGTATTTTTGACACAAGGACACAGACCTAGCTTGAACAGGCATTTTGAAAGAACTCTTTTGTCAGAAATAAATATAGCTAGCGTTGTGAATTTTACTCAAGGCCCTTCCCATGTAGGTCAAAGAGTCAATTTAAGGAATAACACAAATCCTCTGGGTGAAAAACAGCTGCAACCTTTCACACATTCCGCCTGGCAATGATACGGCACCACCCAATTAGCGTATCCCATCTTGAATAGCTTTTGGTGTTACTGTTGCACTCTCATTTAGCACTATGACCTATGACTCGGATGTGTAGTACCATTTAAAAGCTCAGCGCCAAGCTCTCTGGGTGGGAAAACCTTTGCGATGAAGTATAGAGTCTTGGGAAAGTGAGGCAGACCTCTGAAAATCTTTTATGAAGGATCAGTGCTCACATTTTAGAAAGGAAGCATCAGAATATCACATTTGAATACTTTACATTCCACAGTAACAGTGCCTATGCTCAATACAAAACAATACAATATTAAGCATTTCTTAATATTTCTGTAGCAGAGAGAGTCTGGTTAGGAAATGTGTAGAACAAATGCCCTTGGGTACTTGGTCCAAAAGTCCCAAATAAGGAAGAGAAGACTAATCAAAGGGAAAAAATGAATGTGTGAGGCCATTTTCAACGACACTAGTAGACACTTGCAATTTGTAAGCCACCAAAATGTCTGCCTTTCCTTTATATTTCGTTTTCTGTGTGTATCTGGAAATAGTAAAAATACAGAATATGATGCGGTACAGTGAGCTATTACACAACATTCCATCTTCCTTCTGTCTAGAAGAAGAGACGCACTTATTTCCCCTCCCGACTGGGAAGGAAATTCCAGAGGGCCGATAACATACTAGTTATGTCTGTGTCTGTCAGGCTGCGGGTAGACAGGTGAACTTCACAGTCGACTGTGCCTGCAGGTGGACTAGCCCTACCGCCACCCCTCCTCCCCTTGAGGAGGACCCTACTCACTGGCCAAAAGGAGGCTTCGCTCATAGGTTGGCCCCCCTCACAATGGACCCACTTACACAAGGAGTGAAAGCAAACATTGCGGTTCTGCCGACCGAACAGTTTCACCTAGCGGTGTTTACATGAGGGCGAGCAGCACCGATAAGATCTTTTTCCATCTTGTGCTCAATATAAAGGAAGGACAGGAGTTTGTTTAAACAGAGAAAACACGAGGTTTAATGATACAGGGAGATGGTTCAGGGATAGGAGAAATAAACCTGCGGCCCCCCCATAGAGCAGCCTTCACATCCTAAACTATTTCAATCACCTATAACCTTTCGTTGTTGTCTGGCAAGTGAAGGCAATGTGAAAATCGTTTTGGGTGGTTAGTTGCGATGTTGACGCCGATTTCGATTACATATTGGACCTGTGTAGGCTTTTCCTTGCTCCCACACAAGCTTCAGCCTGGCTACCATTCTGAATCAACCAATAAGCAGGATTTGGCAGCTAGCGGCATTCCAGTGTTTGTCCTTTATTGAATATTTGACTAATTCTGTGCTTATGTCTTCCTTCTACAGTGATCCGAGCCAAAGTGGTGGGAAAGAAGCTTCTGAAGGACGGGCCATTTGGCACCATGCGTTACACGGTCAAACAGATGAAGGTTAGCCATCAACACATCCTTAAATCTCATACAATGCTAATTCCTTGAAGTGCATCGCGTCACTCTAGAAAACATCACTTCTGCCAAGACGAGAGCAAAGTCCAGAGAACAATCATTAACAAGCTCATAGGTTTAAAAACAAGCAAGCTTATGTTATATCACAATTCCCAATTATTCCATGTTGTGCTGTTTTATAAACTGCCATAACATTTTGTTACAGTTATGATTAGACAGTTTTTTCATCATGTTCCACTTTAACGCTTTGCCGTATGGCAAGGACTTTAGCCAAACTATGTAAAATCTGACAGAATCTTAATTTTGGGGTCAAAGAAATACAGCAATGTTGTAATGGTCAAAAGACAATTGCTTTTCAGTAAGTCACAAAATGTGGCGCCTAGAATAAGCTCCCCGCCCAAAAAAACATACTTATAAGTTTATTGTTTATTTTCTTAAGATCTCCAATGTTTGGCCTCAGTAGCTACCCTCCTCAAAGGTTTGTCCTGTTCCTTGTTCTAAGAATAGACACGACTAAACAGGGATTTCCTGTTGTTCTCAGACAAATAAATCATGAAAGGCAAAAACAAATCCCAGGGCAAACATTTACTTTGTACTTAAGTCAGTGGGAGTAAACAGGGATGACCTGGTAGATAGACCAACCTCAGTGACATTAATATTGTCATGTCATTTTTATTGTTTTGATGCCGTCAATGATAGCGTTGAAGGCTACTTCCTCTAATACACTACATTCTTGAAAGATATAATCTGATAATACTTGTGTTTATAGTTGTACATTTCCATCAATTTCAAACAACGTCATTCCAGTTGCGTCAGAAGCTCGAAGTGCCAGAGGTGTGTGATTAACCCAGATATATATACACACACGTATAACTGTCATGCTTTCTTTCACAGATGTACAAAGGATTTAACAAAATGCAGCACATTCAGTACATCTACACCGACGCCTCTGAAAGCTTGTGTGGAGTCAAGTTCGACATCAACAAGTACCAGTACCTGATCACAGGTGCGTCACTATTCCACCTGATCTGAAATGTAGCCTACCAATGGTTTTGGCAGGCTGTCGGCTTGGCCGTGGCGGTGCCAGAATACACGTCTTTCCATCTAGTGCTAATAATAAGATAAAAGCTGCCTTAGAAGTACATTAGCAAAAAGCTAATTACAGAGGCAAACCAGCACATCAGTTGACTCCAGCTTGTTGTGCCTGGCCTGTTTCCTAAACTCCCTCCCCGCAGCCCTTCCCAGCACAATGGCAGTGTTGCTAACGGCAGCCCCAGTTTGTTTGGTTTGAATGCAGCTCCCTCCTCTCCCTTCCCTGGGACTTCTTAACTGCACCGTGACACAAACGTTCCCACTATCTGTAGTTTGCCACTGTGTGACGAGACAGACGCAGCATGCAAATCGTCTTGGACCATTTCCCGTGCTTTGTGGGTGTGCACAGCCGAAAACAACTTTTCCCCTCATGGTCTAGGAGTTCCAGCAGGAGGTTCTGGCGTTTTTTCTCAGCTCAGGCTGTCATTTATGAGTTGCAATGTAAAGTTGAGAGCTGTTTAGTGACACCTAAGGCCGTCGTACTGTCTAAGTGTGTTGCTTGTTTCCATCCCTACAGCCCAGACCTGTAAACATACCCTGAGAAGCCAATGAAAATGGCCCTGGCAACACTGTTTATTATGTCTTGGTGACAACAACAGGCCAGGCTGGAGGTCCAGCTCTGGTTAGGAGAGTTAGTCTATAATTGGGTCTACGGTCTCCAGGCTGTACTTTATCAGGATTCAATTACAGGCATTTTAAATACGCTAAGGCAAGAGAGATTAGCTCCACGGGTCGGGCTTTGATCAACCCCGAGTGAGCGCAAGGCCCCCTGAATAGCTTTGAAGAAGCATGCCGCAAGAACCAGACTTCAGATCTGCTTGTGCGGCCATACCTATGATCACCAGAGTTTGCAAAACAGTGCAAACAGGTTTGAGACCAGGCTTATGCAGCTCACTTCATCAGAGACGACAGTTGTCCGTATGGAAGGTCTTGGCGAAGTTTATTTGACGACAAGCAGAGCGGCACCAGCAGGTACACAGTGGAGCAAACACGTGATATTGGAGCGCTAGCCGGGAACGTTGTAGACTGCACCTGTTTCAGAGGAAGTAATCCTGACATCGGTGGTGAAGCTGTGAATGGCCAGACCCTTGAAATAGATGTCATACGACCTTTTGGATATGCAAAAATAGGGGTGTCGGTTTAATATGGGACTCACTGTACCAGGTTGCCTTACCATCGTTAAACAACTTGGGACCACGTGCCTTAGCGTATGTGCTTCACAACATAATGTATGGTGATGTGTTGTTCTAGGGGAAACACTGATAACTAATGTGTATGTGTCATGACGTAATGTTTGCAAAAAACCTTCTCCTCGCAGGCCGCGTGTTTGACGGCAAGGTATACACCGGACTCTGCAACTTCAACCAGCCTTGGGACCGCCTCTCGCTGGCCCAGAAGAAGGGCATCAACCATCGCTACCAGCTGGGCTGTAACTGCAGGGTGAGTGGCAACAACTGCTCTCCCGGGGAGAATATGGAAAAAGTGGATAAGTTGGATAAGGAAACCCGACAGCAGCAGAGCCAAGATGGAGGTGCTGGAGCCAGGAAGAGGGGTCGGGGCAGGAGTAGAGGCAGGCAGTACCAGAACCTCCTGCTTTCTGCAAAGCTTACCATCCTGCTCTGAGCATGTCCCATCCCCATGCTCCTTTATCTAGAACACTTTTGACCAGAAAAGGAGTATCTTCTATTCTAAACACAAGGCACTTCATAATCTCTACAATATGTTATTGAATATTAGAGGTAGCACAGCGGTAGCACAAATGCACAATACTGTGTTGACTATATGACCGCAGTTAGTTTAGTTGCATTGCATGTATTGGGTCAGATAGATATTGCTGACAAACAGCAATCAATGACAAAACCCTCTGAACTGGTAGAATGACAATCAAAATACATACCAAATCATGTATTGTAACTTGATTAATCGTAGGGACATATTTTAAAAGTTCCTGATATGTTTCATGACAAAATGATATCTTTAAGGTTTAAGCAGTCATTGTATATGTAACCCAGCAATTGTGTCTTCTTTTCATTTTTATATTATACCGTATAGTATATGCTAATGAATGTACCTGAAGACACCACGGGGAAGACAAGGAGAGACAGAACAGAGATATATAACAATCGTTGGGAGTTATTAAACAATTTACCTACACTGGCATCACACTCCCTGTCATTCCAAAACTCCCTGTTAGACCAGGCCCACTTCATCTGCTTCGGTGCAGCTCCCATCTGGGCTTATAAAAATCCTACTGTATTGTATGACTCCAGCCGTGATCTGCTAGGCCCATTGTCGGCCTAGGTCAACAGCAATAAGTGCATCGCTAATATCTTTCAAACGGCACATACCCTAACCTGCTTGGAGTCGTGAGTGTTACAAGGCTATTGTGTCAATACTGCTGTTAAAACAGCATGTAGTTTGGATCTGAAGCATATAGAAGTACATTAAGAAAAGAAAATGATGTGACATATGACAATACTTAACTTTTCTAACGTCTGCAGAACTGGGTAATGTTGAACAATATTGGACTCAAAAGAGAACTTGTCGTAAAAATCTCCTCAGAGCCCACGTTTAAAGCTATCCCAGAACAGTGACTACACATGGTATGTCAGCGCTGAGAACCAAAACCAAGTGATCTTTAATATGTATAATAGACCCAAATAAGTAGAGGCCTTTATATATTCATTGCATGTGCCAGCGTAAAAGGTCTCTTTATTCTGAAACCCCTTACACATACACAATCGTGTTCTAGTGTCGCGCCACACCTGATTGTATGAACCCTTATGGTATAGTATGCTTACAGACTGACAAGAATCTACTCCAAAGCAGTGTAGACACAACCATCTTTGCGATTGTAAATCAAGCGCAAGAATCTTCTCGAGATCTAGGCTGTGCATGCCACACTTCACTGCTGCTTCAGCCCAATCATTAAACCAGTCTGTCATTTTTGCATTCTTCAACAAACTAATATTTACAGCTAAGGAATGCAGAAAGTGTACCAGAAATAATCCACTCTTGTGTATATATACAAAAACACTAACATCAGTAAGTAATTAAAAAGCAAAATAACCATGAAATGACCCTATGATTAACAGCAGTGTCTTTTAAAACAGTTTCTAATTTGTTTCCTTCAAAATATACTTGGCAAGCTTTGTGCAAAAAGGAAATTAAATTTGTATAGACCAGATTGCAGTTCAATACCAAGGTATTCCCCATTGCCAATTGGAGGCTGACAATGCAGTAGACATGAAATTCAAAGGGTAGCATTTGGAATCACCTTTGAACAGAAAAGTCCAATCCATCCTTTTATTCAAATCCCATATAGAAATGAGTAATATTTCCATTTAAAAAGTACAAAAAGCAATTATGACAAAAAAAGTTAAAGTAACTAGTTTCATAAACTTGAAACAGAACTTGACTTGCTCACCTTTTGCTCATTCAACCCAATTACCTGGAGGAATTTCACTTTCTCTTTCCCCTATTCAAAATCTTATTCTCCAGTAATAGTATACAAGATCACGCATTTGCTTCAACCTGTCCTGAAACGCTAATTCTGCCTTGGCCTTTTTCATTTATTCTGGATGTAGACTCACTGTGCTTTTGATTTGTCCATTTACAACAAAATACAACCATTCATAAAAATGTAAAAACAGATTTATAGAAATTGATACAGACAAATTCAAGTGGAATTATACGGTCAACCCACAGTGAGCCTTCATCCGCATACTGTAGCATTATCCAGTTTTATTTTCCTGCTTTACGGCTACAGCTGTCGTTTCGCTTCTTCTCTCTGTAGATTAAGCCATGCCACTACCTGCCCTGCTTTGTGACCTCAAAGAACGAGTGCCTGTGGACGGACATGCTGTCCCACTTCGGCTACCCCGGCTACCAGTCCCGGCACTACGCCTGCATCCAGCAGAAGGAGGGCTACTGCAGCTGGTACCGGGGAATGGCTGGACGCGACAAAACCACCATCAACGCCACAGACCCCTGAGCGTAAACATCATACAGCCCCCCCCCCCCAAAACCTTAATCACAACTTTGAGTTTCTTCTCCTCATCCTCTGACTGCCACTCTTCTCATCTTTTCCGTAGAGTATTACAACGCTCTTAAAATGTACAGTGCTGGCGCCGAGCATCCCTACCCGCGTCCTCTGTCGAAAGAAACAAAAACTGACAGAAACAGTGCCTAGCTGTCTCATAGAAGTAGCACCTCCCATACACACATTACTGTATAGTCTTTGTTTCATGCTGTGTCAGTTTCCCCATCTTTCTATTCCCTAGCTATTAACGGGCGGAAATTAGAAGCAATCCCAGCGTCAACTTTCGCAAAGGCCTATTCGCAAATAGCAGGCTTAAATAGGTCGGAAAGCACTACATAACAGCAGTTTCAAGCAATATAAAATGGATGAAAATCATCCTAATACTTAGTTTAAGATACAGGCAGCTACAGTATCAACAACGCTCCTGTAAAAATAATTCCATGTTTATCCTTGACAAGTTATGCACAGAAACAAGGCTGATGCCCACACTAGGTATTGACCTCTGAAAAGCAATACCTCTTGCTCTAGCCTCACAAAGGCGCTTTGTTGATATTTCAAAAGGATTTTGACTCGCATAAGTGTTTATGTATGTATACGTATTCACTGTTCATACTGTCAACGTGTCTATTTATATGAATGATGCAATTTTCACCTCCTTGAACATTTGCACTGTAGAGTTCATTCTTGGTCGTTCGGAAGCACATCATATGAATGCATGGCTAAATTTAGAAAGTATTAGATTGGGTATACCTATATTTTCTTCTCTAACGATAACTAAGAATGACCCTTACAGCACAAACACAAGGAATACTTCATCTTTTGGGTAATGGACGCACGTTTTTCTTTTTCTATTGATATACATAAGCTACAAAACAACTGTTGACGCGACTGAAACCTCTGTAGTAGATTCATTCATTCATGCGTTTGTGGAATTAGACAATATTCACTGAAATACTACAAACAAAATGAAATGTCATACTACAATAGCCAAAAATATATTTATGTATCTGTCCAAAACTGTATTTGCATCACTACCCTGACCAGAATCCCAAATTGTGTTGATACAACATTGATTCAATGTTAGTTCAGTGTTAGACCCACCTTCAGCAGATTTTGAATGATGGTACTTTGCCCCAATCACAGTCCCCCTTCTGGTACTCATGAGGGATGTCACTTTTAGTCACAGCTTCAATCATAGTTTAAAGGCTTTGGGGGGGGGGGGGGGGTGTTTTCATAAATGTTTATTCCATGATTTGTATTTTTTTCTATTTAACTATTTCATATGAAACTGATGAAAATAACATTATTGCCACTAAACTCTTCTGACTTTTGTTTCCATCTGGGGAGTTTTTCAGTTCAGTATCTTCAGTCCATTCCGTTTTCACAAACAGAGATGCCTCAGTAGAAGTGAAAAGAATGCCCAGTCTCACAGCCGTGACAACTTTTTCCATTCTGTTCAGAAAAACTCATGCCAAGTTTGTGTTCAACCCAACAGATTTTGAGCCCTGGCATGAAAGCTTCAGAAGGAAATCCACTATGTAAGATGTTTGTGTGGTGAATTTCTGATTCATGTCATCTATTTTGATGTGAAAAACTCAAAATATTAATCTTGCCCCCTCCTACGAGGCATTTTGCACATAGAGATCTAACAATTAAAAAAAAAATCTTAATTCAATCGAAAAACACGTCAGTATTCTATTACATCAATGACATGGCTCAATTAGACATTTCTGACTGGAGAGAGTGTAGAGAGCACTTTCATATCCCGTCTCCTCACTGCCGAGCTTCTGTTGACCCTTTATAAAGGATTGGCTGGGCCCGAAACACAATCCATAGGCACCTCCTCAGTCGCTTGCTCTTTTGACAGGACTACAATAACAGAGAACATGCGTGTATTTCTCAGTCAGTTGGAAGTAGATCTTGTTTAGCATTGAGAGTGTAACCTGATGCCGTCAAAGTCATAGCTGTCATCTCCAGCCATCTAGCACACTAGGAAGGTTCCTCTGTAAGTACCATGAGTTATTCCCCTCACATGGTTTTGCAATTCTTTCCCCTTGGCAAAGGCATCTCTGTTTCTGTATTTTGATCGTGATTCATGTGTAAATATGCTGTCTACTTAACACAGAAATACTTGGTCAAATTGATCCCGAGTGTATTAAAAAATGAAGCTGGCAAAAGGCTGTGTACAGTGAGTGTACACGATTCCTAAAGAGGGTCAGGCAAACGTTTCCTTGTAGGGGTTACAGAAATGTTGACTTATTTCTGTGTTTTATATTTTTATAATAAAGATTTAATGAAAGAATGTGCTGTATGAGTGCATTAATTGTTTAGCCCTTGTTTCCCATCATGAGTAGCTCAACAGGTCATCATTACAAGCTCACTAGGGTAACACAAGTCAAACACCAACCAGACTTTTACTAAGCATGTACAATGGCTACATTCTCCAAATACTGGAACTATACTGCTCCCATCTGCCAAAGCTCACTAACCCAGGCCCAGCCCGATTACCTGGTGAGACAATGCTCCAATCAGAGAGAGGCACTAGAAAGGCACTCAGTTCCCGGCTGCAGAAAAGAAAGGCACAACTCTGTCAAGAGATTGCCCCCCCCTGACCAAAACAGAGATTTGGGCATCAACACCTGCCAGCAAAACCAACAGCGCCGGCCATTAGATAAATGATAGGGTTAGCCATACCATACTTCTTTTCTCAGATAAACGAGTAACTTCAAGTACTGAATATCTTTTTTGCTGTGGTAAACTAATACATTTTAGTTTGTATTGACTGCTATGCGAGTCAAACTGGAATTTACAGAAATATCTTTGTGGGGACAACATAAAACAATCTATCCAGCTAGA
Source organism: Novumbra hubbsi (assembly GCA_016801125.1). Lineage (NCBI taxonomy): Eukaryota > Metazoa > Chordata > Actinopteri > Esociformes > Umbridae > Novumbra > Novumbra hubbsi. The sequence goes on along the minus strand of JACXGK010001330.1, from coordinate 49,226 downwards.
AAACACGATACTTACCGACATTGAAATAATCTACCTCCCAAAAGTTGACTTTGGCATGTACTTAAAAACAGGCTAAGAGAACTGTGGGCTTGAACTGAAAAATCTAGCCCTTTCTAGCCCTGAACAACTTGACCAGCCCTTTATCTGAGTCCACTGTCCAAACATATTTTATTAAGTTAAACAAGGCTGATAAATGTAGGGAACTTGACATTTAATTGTTGTTCTTCAATCACCCTTCAAACTCACATGCAGCAGTGATGGGCCATTTGTGAATAACAACATTATCTGAACTGCCTTTTAAGGAAAACACAGAATCTGTGTAGTTGTTAAGCTCGAAACAACACAATTATCTGCAGATACAACATAATTAGATGCAAAAACAATAAATAGTTTGTATGAAAAATGATCTTATGTTTCATGGTTTCTGGTTGGTATTTACAAATTAGAGGCGTTTGGGAGGTGTCTTTTCAGTTGAATTCTAGTGGAATGAACAGGGCTCTTTGCAAATACCACTCAGTCAATTATTGTTGTGGGTCTTGCAATAGAGATTGCATATATTATATCACTGTACCTTTTCTTACTGAATACCTTTAAATAAGACTAGAAGAAATGCATAGTTGTGGCGCTCGGGTTGTCTATTGAGGGCCTCTGAGACTCCCAGGATAATGAATTGCAATCTGGATCGAAATACGTCTCAATGAGGTATGCTCAGTTGATGTATGGTATATTTGGCAGCATCGACCATAGAGTGGTCTAGCATTTGCAAACAGAGTTAAATGTTTCCTAACATTCTCAGTAGCTTTCTGAAAAAGGGGGAAATTAGATGTACAGTATTGATCCCTTACAGTAGGGCTAAATTTAAAGGGGCAAATGAGGGTGCAACCAGCACTTTCCTCAAAAAGCCTCAAGTGCATCTTCACAGGGAAACTAGGGATGTGCAGGCATATTAAGAGTGAGGACACAGGAAATGTTAATGAATCACTCGTTCTTTCTCGTTCTTCCTGCGCCATAGTGTGACAAGGCTCATGTCAATATTCTGTCAAATGATTCATTCATTTCATTCATACTGTGCATATAAAGATAGTAATGGACCCAGTGAAGACAAACATCCATGATAGACACAATGTGTATGGGGGATGTGCTCACCATCTGTGCGTGGTTCGGGTAGAAGGTCTGCTCGTTCAGTGGGAACTTCTCTGGACCCAAGGAGTGGTAGAGCTTAATCATGTGGGAGAACTGTAAACACAGACCAAAACACATAAGACACCATATTATATTAGTGAAGGACACTGCATGGAAGGCCGAGCAAGACATTTTTATGTATACCATTTGGGTCATTTCACGTGTATATCTATACATCTACATATCTATAAAAAAATCCAAGCAGGAAACAAACCCTAACATAATTGGGAAAAATATATATTTAGTAATTTAGCAGACATATTGGAGAATACACCTTACTCAAAAAAAGTGTTTCATCTTGTTGGCCTAGGGATTTTAACCAGTGACCTTAAAGAATTATTCAACTGCATTCAGATCTAGATAAATCACTGACACCCAGATCAATTAAAACAATTGATTAAAAAAAATATCTATGCATGTAAACCTTAAGCAAGATCCCTCCTCAAGGTTGTGAACGTTTTGTCTGCTCCAGCTTGTTTGGTCTGAGTTCTTAAGATTAGACATGGAACAAGTTCCACCTGGCTTGGCTCCAGCGTACCTTATCTGGCCTTGCTGCACTGTTAAACAGACTAAATAATAGAGTCTATTATTGGAGGCATCTGGTCTGGTCTGGTCATTCTTGGGACAGGTGTTATGGCTCCTTTTATTTGCCCAAATAAATCAGTATGCTGCAGCCACGAAGGGCCTCTGTTTGGTGAGGGAGGGCTCCTCCATTGGAAAACCCAATCAGGATCGTAGGCAATTCGTTCTTATTATACTGAACTGCACATGTGACACCGTCAAATCAAAGCCAGTTCTTCCATGCGGTTTCCTGACAAATATAAAGTGTCAGATTCATGAGGTTTAGGTAATTAAAGTGTCAGCTACTTACAAAAATATACAGAATCAAGATATGGAATTTAGGGAGGGAAAAAAAACACCTTCCATATGACCGGCCTAACCCTGAACCACAGTCTGTTAGGTTGGACATGTTGCGCCACGGTGTGTGAAACCTATGCGCTGGATCACGTACCACCCAGGGTTTGCTGCAGAAGTTGTAGATGGAGAGCAGGGAGTTGATGCTGGAGACGCCCCCAAACTGCAGTCCAATCACCAGGCTCCGGAAGTCTTCGCCCGGAGTCATGCTGTAGGCATGTTGGCGAACGAGGACAAAGTCTGGCTTGAAAGATCTGGAGAAAGACAAGGAAGTGGGACATGAAATAACGGACACACCAACAACCCTGGCTTTGAAATGAACTACAGTGTAACGTATCATATCGTCTGCTTTGCTGATTAACAAAACATGTATCCATTCAAGAAGAATCCATCAATATCAGCTCAAGAGACTCATGGCCTGAAACAGAAGACTAAAACAAGCATTTTTGGGGAAATTGAAAAATTTGTCCTATTTTCCATTAACTGACAAAGTCTGATATTCAGAAGCTATTTCGAATACATGTACCTCGAATACATGTACCTTTGTACTAGATTCAGTAACGTGGTACAATTACAGAGTAATGACCGATATCAATATAAATAAAAATATATATAAAAAACTTCAAATGGCAAATCCCCCCCAAATAAAATAGGCAACAACTGTGTTATACGACTCATCAGACCACAACGATTTACTGCATTTTATTACTTGCTTTGTTCCTAGGTAATGACCTCAAGCAGTCTAACTACACCTACAGTAGCCATCCTAGACCCCTTCCAAAGTCCAACACAGCAGCTGTCACCCGGCCCAGACCAATAGGATCTGTCACCGCATTAACACGTTACCATGTCTGGCAGCTTACTGTTTACAGGGGAAAAGCGCCGTTATTCAAAGGCTGTTGGAGGGCTGCAAACAAAGGACCACTAGTCAGAGTCAGAGAAGCTAATCTTTTTGGACCATCTATCCAATTAATGCAGCCTAATCCCTCTCATTACAAACTGTTCTGGGAACAGAGCCAAGCAACCCATCAGGAACGCAGGAGGGTTGTATTACATCTGGTTATAATTAAGATAAAGAAGGAGAACATTCCAACGCTCAACTGAAGGCAGGTATGCAGGGATATGTTGTCTTTCTCCAAAGGTTAATTCAGCTTAGATTCAGGCAGGCTGGCGATCATCGACAGGATGTGCACTGGCATGGCTGGGGGAACTCAATTTAGTTTTCATTCAGATGGCAACTATTCCATTATCGTAATAGCCAGTCGGGTAAATGGTGCCTTTTGAAAGCATTTAAGTTCAAATGAATTGCATTGGCCTGACAACTCTATGAGCTGTTATGAGTTAATTCCGATTGACTTCTTAATTTCTGGCAAAGGTACTAGGTGTTGACTGAGTTGAAAGGGAGTGTAAATGAGATTGTTATAACATACTATCCAACCATCTTATCGCCGATACCCACCCTCTCACGAATAGATCCAGGATCAGAACCAGCTTTATTGCCAAGTAGGTTTACCCATACAAGGAATTTGCTATGGCGTGTTTGTGCATGAGAGGAAACACGGTAAGTGGTACTGAAACAGTAAATAAATAAAATAATACGGTAAGTAAAAATAAACCAATTCAACATTGGCACATACATGCACGCATAGACAAACGCACACAAACAAATAAAGAATGGACAAACAACCCTGGACGGGCAGACCGCCAGTGCCTGGAGACTGAGACGGCACAAACCCCCCAGTCACATGCGCGCCCTCAGAGCCTGGGCTGCTTATGTAAGACAGCCGGGCTAAAGCACGACAGCGGATTAGTGGGAGCCGTAATGGTCACGGCGACACGACGACTACAGCTGCTCTCTTCAAAATGCTGTTGTGCTCGCCTCTCAGCCAAGGTGGCATTGGACCAACGGCTGGGCTATTTCTGCATCTGTTTACCCGAGAGACGGACGGATTCGAGGCACGATCGCAACACGCAGTGGTACCTCGCGCACGCGGCTACCTGACGCGTTGGTTTTTCAATGGAGTTAGAGGGCACAGACACTACAGAGCGTTGGTGAATAAGCAACTAAATGGTATGATAAGCTCAGACGTCAACTGTTTACTGCTAATCATTAGCGTAGGAGTACGTTTTTTACTAGCGAGCTATAGCTAACGGTGGCATTGCCCTCCACCGCTGCTGCATCGACATGCTTAGTCCAGACATTAACTCTGTTATCGGCCTCCTAAATCCAAGTCATTCCACACGAGTAATGCTCCCTATGGGTTGTACATCACACCAAAGCTAGGAATTAAATGTATTTTGCACAACACCATCCCAATCGCTCAGGCCCAATGGTGATTCACTTCAGGGCCAATATGCTAATTCACCCTTTAAATAGTTCATCAGCATTGCCATAAAGGGCTGGTTAATGGGGACAGAGCTGATGAGGCCAGCATGTGAGGATGGCATGTCCTGTATTTATGTACAATTTTAAAGGTCCCACTGCTCAGTGGCGAATAGGATTGGGTTCTTTGGAGAGAGAAGGTGAACCGAAACAAAGGCTATGAAAACGACCACTAAACACAACAGATGGAGCCACCAGGCCGTCCGTAGCATCCCACTGCTGTTTGCTTCTGAAGCCGAGCGAGTCCTGGTCAATCCCCGAACGGGAGATGGTGCCGGATATGGTGTGGGATGACTAGAAACGGAGCCTTCGTCATTAGAATTATATTGGATTTGTTTTTCCCCTTACGAGCAACATTGTTTTTTCACCATAGATACCGTTTCTGTACCTTTTCTTTAGAAAATCAGGGGACAGTTTTGCGTGTGAGCAGTCAATACTGTGGCAGAAAGATAAGAATGATTATTGTCATAAACATAATAAGATCTGTGAAAAGAAGCGGTTTTCAAGAGACCTTTAAGCACGTCAGAGGAGCCATTCAAAGACAACAATAGCCCACCATTATTTTCTCTGAACACATTCATCGTCCACATCTTTGACCTTTTTGTCGACTCCTATGGGAGATCCATTCTGAATGTCAAAGCATGTACATTAGTCCTTGTAATGCCCTCTCTTGCCAGCCTCGGAGGACCAAAGGCAGAGTAATACGTCTTGTCGATAAGGGTAATAGGGTTCACAAAGGTCTCACATGTTACAGCAGAACAATGGGACTGGTGTGGGGGGAAAAGGGGGGAGGAAACATTTCAATCCTCATATCCAATCACAGATTGAACCTGGTCTTATCTCAGTAACTCGCAATTTGAAAAGTAGAAAAAAAAATCCTAACTTTTTTTTAATGCCCACCTCTCTGAACCAGGACGTTGGCGGTGTCGGTGAGGACAGACTCCCCCCCACGAAAAACCTCAGTTCATCTAAAAAGCAGCCGAACAGCCGCAGGGAATCTCTAGAGGACAAAGATGCAAGGAAATTGACGATGCGCCCCATTACCCACAAACACCCACGGGACTCCCAGCCACAAAAAGACCTACCGGGGAACTACCGGCTGTAGTGGATGCCACGGCAACAGAATGCAGTGCAAAAAAGATGGAATCATGTTCCACACAATAACGACAAAGTAAGAAAGGCTAAGGGAGAGACAGAGAATGAATGTATTTAGTGCAAATGCATTTGGGCGGCCAGAGGGGCTTTCTTTGGTGCACAAATACCACTTTAGCATGGGTTTGATTTCGTACTAACGCCATGTCAGCAAACTCTCTCCTAACCCTAACCCTAACCCTTCATGGTCTTTTTTTAATAACTCATGAAATACCCCAGAAGTACATCTAAAAAGTGTGAGCGCAACGTGTTGTGGACCACAGAGACTATTCTGAGCAGGGAGGGGAGCGGTCGTACCGTGGTTTGTGGTCACGGTCTCAGGTCCAATGCCACCAGGGAGACCTGGCAGCAGGTCAAGACCATAATGGGTGGTGGTGCAACCATACCGCCAAGCCTGCCAGTGGGGATCGCTACCCGGCCACGGTCCAAGGAGGGGACCGCTACACAATCTAAAGGGACCGCTACCCTGGCCACAATCTAAAGGGACCGCTACCCTGGCCACAATCTAAAGGGACCGCTACCCTGGCCACAATCTAAAGGGACCGCTACCCTGGCCACAATCTAAAGGGACCGCTACCCTGGCCACAATCTAAAGGGACCGCTACCCTGGCCAGCGACCAAGAAAGGGCAACGTGGCTCCCGGCCACAGTCTAGTGAAAAACAAAAGCCGAACTCCTAAGAAGATCAGAGGGTCAGATTAATGGTAAACACAAACTCCACACAAGCTACACAGTACAACAACATAGCGGTTTGGAGACATTGTTAATTCAAAACAGATGAGAGAAACAAACGAAGCAGACACACTTTTCGGATAACACTTTTCTAGAAGCTAAATGGTGATTGTGGCAGATGCCCATGTTCAGGCGAGTCCCTAGGGTGAACTTCCACAGGCGATGTAAAAAAACATAAAATGGTGAAGTGCAGGGTGATATTACACCGGTTAATGACCTCAGACAGAAGGGGAACGGAGCGCTGTTCGGACTTAAGAGGAACCATTTGTATTCCTGACTACATTACAGAAGTGGGTAGTGAGTTCTCAATGTGACGTGCACACTATTTTAATCAGTGATGCCCTTGGGTAGAATATATTATCAGGTTTGTTAAACCGAAGTCTGACTTTGGCAGGCCACTCTTTGAACTGGATTTTTCCGCTCTGAAATAAGACGAATCAGAGGTATTACAAGGTCGGATTGAGGTAGCAAGGGTATTTAGTGGGGGAAAAAAGGTGATTAAAGTGGGCTTTAGGGTCAACAGATTTGGAAGTGTGTGTTTGTGTCACAAGTGTGTATACAGTCTCAGCGTACGCTTAGGATACTTTGAACTTGACATTACAAGTTTAAAGTCATGATGTATTAGTTAAGGATCATCTTAAATCGACCATCAATATATGAACCTCAATAATGGCCATAATGATTATTTTTTGGTGTTTCCAAATTTACATTTGGAGAAGAATTACCTACAAAAAAACACTTTATTTAGAAATGTACACATTTGATCTTGCCTATGAATTCACAGAAACTGAAAATGGGAAATGTCTGGAGCCAAATTAATCACAATAGCAGCGCACGTTAAGGATAAGACTTGTGACATTTATTGTGCCTATCAAAGTACTGAAATAACTGGTTGTCACGAGAATTGCAAAATGAGAGTTAAAACTCATTAAAACTCTGTGTGGTCTTGATTACTCGTTACCTGAGGTAACTTAAGGATAACCAGGCCGTTCTCATCACTACGTTTGCCCCAGGAGTCAGAGACGCAACCCTGTCTGGCTTGTAGCTTATGGAATACAAAAAAAAGCCGAAGCATCTGCTAATACACAATCTCCAGGCTCCATCTGTGAGGCAGGCTGCACGTCTGGGGAGGACAGGGTGTAGCGCAGGTGGAGGGCCGGGACTCACTTCCAGTGGCAGCATGCTGCATAGCGTGGTTATGGATGAGAAGGGTAAGTGGGTTGTCCTACGCCATGCCCTAACCTACAACGCTTTTGACAATGGCCACTTTGTAACCATATCATTTTGGTTCTTGTCTGTTCACTCCACTACCGTACAAAGAGAGTAACAGCAGCTGACCGTGACACATGCCAGCTTTCTTTAGAGGGCATCCCTTCCAGTTACACGTCGTAAAACAATTCACTTCATGCCACCCTCGTCATCATCTTCAAAAAGCAGACGTTAGGTATCTGACAGAAGCCTGTGGCAGCTGCTGGACAGTACATGGCTAGGCTACACATTCAACGCTAAAGAGCTAACCGGCAGCCTAGGCCTCCCTGACCAAGAGGAAAATAAAAACAAGTATGCATAAACATCAAGTAGGTTACTTATATCAAGAACCTAATGTGGACGAAGCTTTACGTCCCATTTATGGGAGAAACTAGTGCTTCTGGGTATAGAATGCTAGTTGATTTTGGGGAAATGCCGATGCTGGGGAGTCTGGCTCTGGTGTTGGCCTCAACCAGTCTGAACTTCGTACTCCACTTTGAGTGAAGCACCCACTTGGGTGCAGTGATCTTTGTGATAGTCCGTCACTCCGCCTAATCCTGCAGTGCGAGGGGACATTGTTGTTTGAAAGGATGTAACAAGCGGACAAGTGGCCATATTGAAAGTCACAACCCGGCCCAGGCAGACGGGCAGTTACTTATTTCCAGTGCAGTGTAGCCTCTCCCCGCCAGCGAGGCTGGGGACACTGCTGTGTTTCCCATTACCCCAATCACCAACCTGATTTATTTCAGTTTATTCATTACAGGAGGAGCAGGACTTTGGAAGAGAAACATTCGGTCGTGCTCCTCAGAGTTCTCTTGCTGTGGCTTAATCACGGTCTGCCGCTGTAATCGTGAAACACCGGCGTTTCTCCTTCATGTTTTGTATGGCAGCTGGGCCGTAAGGGGTTTGGCAGAAAAAGCAGCAGAAAACCAAAAGGGGTGACGGCACGTTTTGGACGTGAATCACGACAGAGAACGCACCATATATGCTCAGAAAGCGGCCCGGCTTTGCTCCAAAGCAGAAAATAAGAAATGGCAGAACCGCTCGGGGCAATTCTGGGCCCAATTAACAGAAGATCATTACACTGGACGACAGCCTATGCAGACCATGTCACAAAGTTTTTAAATTGTCATTGTTCTATCAACATGTACGCTTGTCCGCTGTCCGGGGAGGATAAACGCGCTGTAGGCCCATTGACACACATGCGTGCATTCAAGTGCATGAGAAAAAGCCAGGGCAGTTACAAATAAACACAAGCTGACCAAATCGAAACCCACAGGGGTGAAAGTCAATTTGTTACAGTCAAGTTAATACATGACAAACGAGTGGAAACAGGCATTCTTTAGACATTCCACAACTCTGAAACCAAAGAAGTGCTCTGCCTTGTGTTTAGCGAGTGCAAGCACCTCATGGGCAAAAGCAAGAATGGGTCGCTCGCACACTCACACAGACCGGCTCGCAAACTCACACAGACCGGCTCGCACACTCACACAGACCGGCACGCACACTCACACAGACCGGCACGCACACTCACACAGACCGGCACGCACACTCACACAGACTGGCAAGCACACGAAACACACAAGCACCGATCAGCCTTGGAAACCCTTCACAATACACACACACATCCCACTTCAGTTCCTCACAAAATAGTCTGAAATAACTTAATCTTCATCATGAAGACCCAGTCATTAATTCACTATGTGGCCTGGTCAGGTTGTTTGTGTAACTCATATATCTACATTTCACGTGGAACCAAAAACACCATTTCAAATCGGGCCATATTACAGAACTATCGTAAACTTCTCACATCTTGGGGAGATCCAGTACTATTGGACAGCAGGCAAGGACAACAACAGTCAAGTATTCCACAGATTTCCACCGTTCACTCTCACCACTGACCCACTTCTGCGGTCCACCCCTGGGAACTGATGACATAATATATCCATACAATAAGCTCAGTGATGAGCAGGGGGCAGCCGTCCACATCCCAGACAACAAGCTCTGTGACAGAACAGCTGACAAGCAACACTACAACCAGTGTAGTCCAGAGGCTGTTGTATCCTTGACTAAACGTCGTCACGCCACAAGCGCCCAGAACTGCTTCCTGAACGACTGACAGATCCAGTGCTGATAAGGAAGCAAACCCAATGTCAATAACACAACAGTAGCGCAGCGATGTGTTCCGTTTCAACAGTCTCGGGTCAGTTTCGTCCAACTCCTAAGGTCCTTGTCAAGGCGCTAGTAAGACGGCAAAACCGGATCGAGGGGCCCAGGCTGAGAAGGGTTTCCCAGAAGGCGTGGAAGCTGAGCAGCAATCTGAGGCCGACCCTCCACAGCAGCCATCAGTATATAATCTGATCTAACTCACTAATCAGGGCCTGAAGCGCAGCGACACGCTGGAAGAGACGCGATGGTTGGCGTCGCCTCCTGATATATCGTCACCAGCCGTGCTCCTGTTGCATTCCACAGAGGAAGACATTTCAGTGGGTTTTATGAGGGAACCCCACTGCAGTTGTGAACCCATAGCAACAGAGAGTGAGGAAGGCATTTCAGAATGTTTGTCGTGTGACAGGGAGAATCCTAAATAATCCACTATTTCCGACTGGCTCAATTATCTTTGATGAAACGTGATTTATTTAGGACTGAACAAAAATTATTATTATTGTTATAAAAAAATTATTGTTATTATTATTATTAAAAAAAAATCTTTACCGGGTGGCTGATGGATGTTCAAAGGGTAAAAAACGTAACCATCGCCTGGGACGGACAAGTTAGCGACAAACACATAGTCTCTCATTGTTTCTCTCTCATCTTACCTGATCACTTTGGTTCCTCCCCTTGTGGCCTGCATGTCAATCATACACCCAGTGGTGACGTACGAGGCTAGGTTGATCTCTGAGAACTCGGCCTGTGAAACAAGGGGGGAAAAAAACATAGCATTGAAACCCACACAATATCTGCTGGTAGACGGAAAAGCACAGGCACACAATGCTCGTACGATTGCAAACGGTTGAAACAGCCACGTAAATTAGTCCGACATGTTGTCAACACGTAGAAAACACACCACGTCAGAAACAGACATGTCGGAAAACAATGCGAGAGGAAAACATTCAAAAAGTCCATCAACTATCATATCATGACTATGACGTCATGCGTGAGCCTCTACCACATTAGCTCCAGCCACTTCTCCTCCAGGTAGCGAGGGCAGGAGAAGCCTTCCCAGTATCAGCCACATTTAGGTCCACGGCGCCAGAGGAGATACCCCCCCTGGATCCCACTGAGACCCAGACAGACAAGACCGACCACAACGTGCTGAATGTCACAGAGTTTGCATTTGGGGCTGGAGAGAGACACGCTAATTGAGTTTTGGCAGTGTGCCCATGTCTGTAGCCTCCTGGGGAGAAAAGGACAGGGAAGGACAGAGGCCTTGTGACGGGGAAGGCAGCCCAGGGTGCCATGACTTAATCAAACTCTCAGCAGAGCAGAGATCCTCAGGAAGAGAGGGGATGTTTCAGCTTGGTCTGTCTGGAAGGAGGCCTGGGAACAGTGGGTCTACAAGTGGCCATTACTACCACTCTCTCTCTCTCTCATGTCCCTCTGTCTTAGAATCTGCGCAGTAAAAATCTCACATTTATTTGTTTACATGCTTTAAACTCACACCGAAGTAATGCTGGCAACGTACTGTATGTAAATTCATAGCCGAAGCATGAAAATCAGAAAAACACCCTAAAACAAGACTCTTAAACTAACAGTCTGACAAATGCAATAGAGTTTGATGTCATACTCGTGAGAAGGATGACAATTTAAATCATCAAATTGGGTCTTGATAAACAAATTATGTTAAAAGAAAAAATATATTTATCGTACATTGTGTAATACGTTAAGAACCAAAATGACGTAACAACAACCAACCTAGATCATCAACCGATTGAGGACTGAAAATCTACATAAACAATTGACGTCACAGGCTGTTCCAATTTGCGTTGTTTCATCACAGCAGCTCAATGTGACTCAGTAGTGTGCATGGCTGCCACAGGCTTGTATGCCCTTGCAACAATGTCTGGGCATGTTCCTGATACAATGGCAGATGGTGTTTTGGGGGATCTCCTCCCAGACCTAAATCAGGGCATCAGTGAGCCCCTGGACGGTCTGTAGCTCTACTTGGTGGCATCGAATGCACCAATACATGAAGTTTTAGAGGTTCAAAATTGGATCCAGGTCTGGAAAATGTGAGGGCCAGTCAATGGTATCAATGCCTTCCGTCATCCAGGCACTTCCTACACTCTTTGGCCACATGAGGCCAGGCATTGTCCCGCACCTGGAGAAACCCAGGGCCCACTGCACCAGCGTTGGATCTGAAGATGGGTCTGAGGATTTCATCCTGGTACTTGGAGTTCTGTGTGACCCTCCATGGATATGCCTCCCCAGACCATCCCCACCCACCGCCAAACTGGTCATGCTGGATGATTGCAGGCAGCATAATGTTCACCAGGGCCTGTTCAGCCTCTATCACGTGATCAGTGTGAATCTGCTCTCATCGGAGAAAATACGCTAATTATGGCATTCTCTGGCAAATGCCAATCGAGATGCAAGTTTTATAGGCTTAGTGTTAGACTGTGATGATTGTGTTCCCTTCATTTTTTTGGAGCAGTGTTATACCATACAGACGATGGCGGAGTAGAGACCTGGACGTGACCTTTCTGGACTAATGTTAGCATAAATGTTGTTCATGTAAATCCAGAGAAAGTTGTTTGGAAATCTGCTATGTAAATAGAAAAACAAAAGCCATCAGTGTAAACATCGCATTTGGCTGCAGACGGGAGACGACAAGAACTCCCCAGAACGTGGATGCATACGAAGGCATCATAACTCCTCAACTTCCAGTGTTTACTGGGTGCTTCGATGGTGCTCAGCAGATATCTACATGGGCATCCATTAACTGGTTCGCAAAAGTGCCTTAATCTATTGCCCGGAACAACTTGGTATGGAGAAGTACGCTTCGTTCGTATCCGGAAACGATGTGTCAACTTAACATAATGGTGTTTCCTTGTCTTCAAAGTTGAAAACACCCCCGCTTTTTATTTATTGTTTTGCCCTCCCAGAGAAGCGGAGAGCAGGGGCGAGTAAATGTCCTAATCTCCTTTACGGGACATGGAGGCACCACACACCCTCCATTCGCCTCAAGGACACACTGGGACTTGGCTCCTTTCCTCTCCTCCGTTCCTCTTAGCTCCTCTAGACTGATACCCGCCTCTCTGCCTCTCAAAGAAACATCTGTGTGCTCAGCACAGCGCTTTGCCGCCTGTCGCCAAGAAACGCTCGTATAAACCTTACACACACACACAGAATTGAACAGAGCAACATCCACTCCGGTATACAGATCTTCAACACATGGCGATCCCTCAGCAAGTGGCCTACGTTGACATTTGCTGTGACCAGATAAAACCAGAAGAGTTGGCTAGTTCCTGGCAACGGCCAAAAAAAAACGACGCTCCCAAACTGCTATTGGCTAGCTGGCACGCTAAGGGCCCCTGTCATTGGGCAGTTATGGATGAGCCGTTTGTGCGACTGGGGGGCGAATGCCCGGGGACGCAGGGCCCATTTGACAGTGCCATGGTTACCATCAGGGTAATAGATTCAGACTTGTGTTGGAGTAGTTTTTGCCCTGGGAAAAGAAAACAGGACAGGATACATGGCGCAACTGCCTCCTCGGCACATGAATATTCCCCCCTTCTCTGCCACAGCTATTGCCATTCATGTCCTTTAGCAGTGCCCGTGTTGCCAGACCAGTGGCAGAACTCCAAAATGTGTTTCTAGCACTACAGTATGATAGGATCAGTGTATTGTGTTAAGTCTTTTGAAATGTCTTTGGTGCGGAAGTGGTGATAGCAATTGTAAAATGTGGGATATGAAGAATGAGTCGAGGCAGATGTAAACCTTTTGTCGAGGTGGAGGTAGATGCAGATCAATGGATTTCAGCACAGGATAGAAGACGACACACAACAGGAGTTAGAAAGGGATAAGAAACATATCCCTTTCTAACCGCTTAATGAACTTGCCATCACAACAGACATCTTTCAAGAAGAGCCTAAATCACAATCAGTTAATATGTAGAAACAGGTTCTTAAGTACTACCAGTTCTATATTTTGTTGCGGTTTATACAACCCTTCACTGGCCTCAATAACAAGAGTTCCATGATATAACTGATGTAAGATTCTCTCGGGACTGTGTACTGTTCCATCGAACCTTGGCCAAATCTTGACTTGAGTGCACATGCATAATCACATTTTTTTATGTCTGCATCAGGCCTAGTCTAAACAGCACCCCCACACACACACACAGCCAGGGTCTCAGAGCTAGAAGAGGGCACAGTAAACACAGCAATAATAGCCTTCGAATGTGTTTTCCTCCTCCCTCTCTCCCTCCGATCACTCTACCCTTCCCATCTGTTCCTGGCTAGCAGCACCAACACCAACATAAAGCAGAAATCTGGAATCTTTGGGAGCGTTTTTGGAACTGTGGTAATGGAGGCTGCTGTTGTCCACAAAGTGCACAACGGATCTTCTATTATGGTCAGGGGACAAACGCAAAAGCACTACTCTAGTAGTCTGAAAGAAAAGCTCAAAATAATCCAAAGCATTATACTAACAAGACATGATTACGCGTAATTTTCCTCCAACTAAGTGGATTTTGTTGTAATTACCAATGTCAAATGAGATATAATCTGCTATGTCAGATTATATCACATTGTTATATGTCACATAATGATATGTCATAAATTAGTGCTTTATAAAGGGTAAATAAAAAAGAAAACTGCTTGATAAAGGATAAATCTAATTCAATTGAGGTTTCACAATGTACTTACAACAATGTTATGGAGCAATAGGATAGTGAGTTTCATTCCAGGGACCACCCATCGTAAAGTATGCAATCAAAATTGTTAAACGCTTTGGAAAATATTGGTCGGCTAAATACCTTATTTAACAACTAAGGAAACCTCAGTTATTTCTGGGATATGGCCAAGATGTCAAGGCTAAGGGCAAGTTTTAGACACACAGCAATGCGTTCAGCCCACTACAGTAGTCATTAACATGATTTCAAAAATGAAAAGTCCGGTGCACTCTTACTCAAGCTAGCAACTAGTTTAAGCAGCGGACCATAAATTGCTAGCTTTAACGTCACAAGATAGCTAGTTTACCAGCAAATCCAATGTGAGCAGAATTTGCAGAATAGCTACAGGAGCCAGCTAGTTTTGAGCAGGCGAGAAAGTGCCCTGACACTCTGGGATGGAATCAGGGAACTGGAACGGTAGCAAGTGTTCCATTTGCGGACTCACCACTTAGAACCGAATATAACAAGACCAAAAACGGAACCAGTTGGGATAGGTGCAGGCCACTCTACACAAGAGCCACGATGGAATCAGAACATTGTGCACTGACACCAGCTGGCTTGACTCTCCTACTGCCAATCATCCAAATAAGACAGCAGTCAAATGTCTCTGACTCTCAATGAAGCCAAAACTCACCCAACCACCTCGGAAAAGGAGCAGTAAGATAACGAGGCAAAAAGAACCAGGAATACATAGGCTACAATCACAAGATACACCGGAGATACTTTTCTGCCTACCTGGGGGGTAGATTGGCATTAAGCTTTCCCCAAACGTCTGGGCACAGCCGCTAATAGGAATCGCATAAACTGAAAAGGCCTTAAGGCAAAGGGACGTTCTTAGCCAAACGCACCGAACATACCCACACATGATCATTCAACAAGATAAAGAACCGATACAAGACACGATAATGCAGAAAAATAGCAACACTGAGAAGAGAAAGCCACAGAGCCTTGTCTCCGGACAGTAACTGACTAAAGAACACAACTGCACAATGACACAACGCCGAGGGAACATTTAAGAGTGCACAATGTATAAGAATTCACCGTGTATAAGAGCCGACGTATAGCGTGAAGCTATCATCTATTGTCATTCCAGCTTCTTGTAAGACTTGTCTATTTTTCGAAAAACCACTAAAGGTAATGGCCCAAATTAGCTGTCCTGAGGAAAACTGCATTTTACATCTCTAACATTAGAGAATCTTTCAGTGAATAACACTTTGCAGTGTTGTACAATAATTATGATGATATATTGCAGATTATATAAATATATATATTTTTATAAATATTTGATAATATCTAACACTGAAGACATGGCACTTTGCTACAATGTAAAGTAGTGAGTGTACAGCTTGTATAACAGTGAAAATGTTCTGTCCCCTCACAATAACTCAACACATAGCCATTAATGTCTACACCGCTGAAAACCAAAGTGATTACACCCCTAAGTGAAAATGTGAGTACACCCCTAAATGAATTGGGCCCAAAGTGTCAATATTTTGTGTGGCCACCATTATTTCCCAGCACTGTATTTTTAGCTTTTGTCTTTGCCAATAACAAGCACACCCAACACATGGTGCTGCCACCGTCTTCCTAGAAAATAAGAATGCTGTTAAAATGTAAGTGTTTTGCAAAAAGTCAAAACGTTTATGCCATATAATTATTTGCAGTATTATGCTACACCTTGCACAAGGATGTTTTTTTGTTTTTTTATTACTGTAAATTGTATTTGTATTTTATAGCCCCCAAGTATCCTAAAACAAATAGTTAATATTTTTAAACCAAGCGAGAAGGAAATAAATATTTTGCCGCTACCTGGCACAAAGAAGCTAGAACAGTGGTTCCAGAACAAAGACGTTCAACAATATTTTCAAGTATTTATTTTGTTTACACATTTTCAAAAAAACATTTAAATCTTACCATGAAATGAAGCAGTTTGCAAGTCTTCCTAATGGTCGGTTTACAGACTTGTAACCAGCAACCAGAGTAACCAGAGAAACATTGCTTTGAACAAGTGCAAAGATAAACATTATATTTTTAACTCCTAAATTGATAGTGCAGTTTGTTTAAGCGATTTTACAACTGTATAACTAATTCAAACACTGATATTGACTTTGGCAGTATTTTATAGATAGCACCCTAGCCACTATAAATGTATCCAGCCAGCCAGCCTGTTCAGAAAGAGCATTGCATTGTGTTATTTGAGTCTCAATTAATCTTTAAAAAAATGCCCTTAAGTAAAGATATAACCATGCCATAGCAAATACAATCATAAAATACTTGTTGTCGTAACATTTGTATTGTGACATATGTTTTTTGTGTGTGTGGGAGACGGGGTGTTTGGGTCTAAAGCTTTCTTCTGTCAATACTTGTTCTGCCTTCCAGTGGGAGATTGAGATTGGACACAGAGCGGAGAGTGTTGAAATACTTTACCAGGAATACCTCATCTTGGTATTTACAACTACAAACCAATCATAATTCAAATTGGTGCAATTATTTCCAGAAAAAGCAGAGTGAAATATTAATGCAATAAAACCTTACTCTAATTATAAATGGTTAAATAATCATGTTTATTTAGCATAAAATAAAGAGCAAATCCCTATTTTTTCACTTTGTATTTCTACACTAATTAGAGTATTTTCATCCAAAGCGAATGAACTATTTAGAAAGGACAGCACATTTATTATGTATATATTGAATCCACTTTAAGTTCTAATTAGTGTATCGTTAGGGAATACACAAGTCGTAAATGTCTACTTTCGATTCAAGGCTTTGCATTTGAATGTGAAGTCTGTTGCAGGTTTCGACAACACACTATGCTTCTTCGAACACTCCGAAGGCTTCCACTTACACACTACTTAGTCACATTATGAGTTGCCGTGATGAACTTCAAGCAAGTTAGAACAGCCTGTGATTTCAGTTGTTACACTTTCGGTGTACGTTTGAATCCAGCCCTGGTGAACTTGGTTTCCTTTGACCAATTTCCTACTGAGGAAAAATGTAGAACACCCTATGCCCTAATAGCTGGTATTGCCCCCTTTGGCTGAAATAACCTTAATATGATGTTTCCTATAATCGTCTGCCAGTCTCTGACATTGACTGGGAAAAATATTTTTCCACTTCTCTGTGCAGAATTTTTGTAGCTGTGTGATTTTTGAGGGATTTCTTGCATGAACAGCCCATTTAAAAAATCACTGCACAGCACCTCAATAGGATTAAGATCCCGGCTTTCACTTGGCCATTCCAGAACTCTCCATATCTTTCTTTTTGAGCCATTCATTGGTGTATTTACTGGAATGTTTTCGGTCATTGTCATGTTGCATAGTCCACATCCGCTAAAGCTTAAATTTAAAGATAAATAGGTGATAAAAAACACATCTGAACACCGTAGAACCATCTTCTTTCTACACATGACAGTTGTAGACAGAACAATATTGCTATTCTAATGCATAAACAATCAGCTAAAGTTAGACATTCCATCCAGTTGATTGTGAGCAATTAACCATGACACCTTGACCTTCTGAAGAGATTACAAAGGGTACGAATTACAAAAACCCAATTGGCAGTGAACCTCCATTACAGGAGAGAAGAGCAGCGTGAAACCGTGGAAGGACCAGTTGGAGGGGAGCAGAGCAGGGCAAGCAGTCAGTCCTTACTGAGGTCATTGGTCTGGTAAGCAGATGTTGCCCCTTGAAGACCTGTCTAGAACTCACAGGATGGTTGATAGGAACCCATAGAAACAGGCCTTTTATAAACTCAATCAAGATTGGCTCTCCTGGACGTTCTAATAACGTAATTCATCCGATTGAGCAAAACAGCGTTGATTTTTCCTCTTCTCACGTTATCCTTTTCTCATGAAACAAGGATAGCAAAACACTCAGTGGGAGAAACGTGATGTCATGAGATGATCGAGATCCTCAGTTTGGCACTGCTAAGCTGCCAGAAGAGCAGAGCAGCAAATATCCAAAAGACTTCAAAGAAACACAAAAGACATTGTGGGAGAAAGCGAAAACCCCCATAAGCCATTTGGATGGGCTCATGAGCAAATTGTTAAGCATATGTGTAGAGATTACTGTGGGCACATTCAAAAGGGCTTTAGCAGGGGAACTTCTCAACACCCTGAGGAGCCCTTCTCAACACAGAGAGAAGACTCCCTGAGGTTAAGTCAATGAAAAGAAGAACTGGACAGCGGGTTAAGGCCAAGCCAACATTTTCAGTTGATGTCTGGCAAGTAACAGTGGAAGGATACCTGCCAATCCCAGTCAACATCTGGCTTCAAACAAGTCCTACAAATCAGAACCAGCATCTTCCTTTACTTGTAGAACTTGACGTTGTTTAAGTTATTTTGACTTGCAGCTTGGAAAGATATGGTGGTAATGAGATATTTTCACAAACTTTTCATGTGTTGTATACGCCTTCTTCCAGATGTGTATCACAAGATAAAACCTCAATGTTGTCCTAAAGCGGTCACTAGACACGCATGAAGAATGCTATCTTCACCCTGGATGACAACGCTCACTCTTATGGAACTCACAAAATTTATGGAACGCTATAAATCAATTGATTAATGTTGGGTGGGACGTGACCTTCAGTTGATAAACTGCTCTCCATCCTATCCATGCAACCCAATGAAATACGAGCATGGAGAGTATATGAAAGGACACATGATGTTCCCTTTGGAAACTATGCTATTCAGGCACAAGGTGACACTGATCTATAGAGCTTAGCTATAAGCTTAATATAAAAAGGCTTAGAGCTCTGTCAGTAATATGAACGGTGCAATGAAGACCTTTTGTACTGCGTTAAAGTGCTCTGCAGGTTTTACATGTCGTGGTGTCAGCCAAAAGTATCCTTCCCAAGCAGGGTCTGGTCTTTGTGGGGGAGCTACTCGTGACAATGAGAATGCACCCGCAAAATCTAAATCAGGGAGTTGATGAGGCATATCAAGCGACACTAAACCTCAACGGACCTTCCTGTCTCGTGTTCTGTGTCTTTTTGACCCTCCCTCTCTCACGCCTCTGACTCTTACTGCTCCTCTCCCTGCCCTCTCGTGCCTCTGACTCTTACCGCTTCTCTTCCTGCCCTCCCGTGCCTCTGACTCTTACCGCTTCTCTCCCTGCCCTCTCCCGCCTCTGACACTTACCGCTCCTCTCTGCCTGGCTCTAGCTTTGCTCTCGATCCATTACCTCAGCCTCTCTCGCCCCCGTACAGGGAGTGTGAGAGAGGTAGCCGGCTCTGGGCAGAGGGGCGAGGAGAGAGCAACACCCCAGACCTGAGCTTAGGAGACGGGAAGGACCGTTTTTAAACCCGGGGTCACCTTGTCGTTTCACACAGGGGTCAGGTTTTCGTCCTTATTGAGCTTCATGTAAAACATGGTAACACGCGTGGAGGCTCCAGTTGGGGCGGGTGGGGCAGTAAGGGCAGCTTAGGGCAATTAGCAACTGACTTGTTACCCGGAAAGTAACGGATGACTTCAGAAAAATAAGCGGAGAGTTTGGCAAGAAGAGGGGTGTTAGTGGTGTGGGGGGTTGTGGGTGCGACCCCACGATAAACCTAGTTAAGAGCTCCCACGTGTTTGTATTGGGATTTGCTCTGGGCGAAGCCAAGAACTGCAACAATCCGCACAGCTCCCATATTTTACATTGCTTAACATAATCTCGAAACCCCCCCTTAGCTAGAGTTTCAGAATCACTATGAACGAGATGTTACCGCGACGGCAGTGCTCAACACACAGACCTGAGCTTATAGAAGTCCACAGGTTAGCCTTTTATGGTTCACTTTATCCGTCTACCATGAAATCCAACTTCATTTCAAAGAGGACTCCGGTCTGCCCAATCGCTTGCAGATGTGTGGCCAGGCAGGTTTTTGGAGGGAAATTAGATATTATCTTCCCGCAAACAATACTGTACGTCTAGACAATTGCGTGTTGACAAATGCTTGTTGTGCACTAACGATCGTTTGACATTTTTTTTATATACTATCTATATGCACATTACCTGTGCATACACAAAGCATGCTAAATGTGAGAACAGGGCGATGAAAGCATGGACATAAAAAGGCCTTGTACCAGAGTGTCTAAGTATATAATATCTGCTGCCACCCAGATGTTACAGTTCTCACAACAGACGCAAACCTAATGGAAATTGGATGAAACACCATGAATCCCTGGTGGATTTTATTTATTTTCTTGCTATATGTGGACTGGCATCGGCTGTGCAAACTAAACCAATTCTCAGTCCATATGGTGCGGTCATCAAGAGCCCCTCCACTCCAATCCAGAATAAATAGAACGGCACCAACCTGCTCCACACGGATCTCATACTCCCCGTTCAGCTTCTTCCCTCTGAAATACTTGGCCCTGCGAGGAGAGAAATAGGAAAGGCACCATGAGACAAGATGTCAAATCAATAGAGATTATTAACAGGTCATTTACATGTGGCATTAGCCTCATTGACTTAGCAGACAGAAACATATTGTAAAAAGAGCTGTGTTGACCAAAAAGGGGTTTTCTAGTTACCTGTAAAACTTCCATGACCACATTAACTTAGGAATATGTTGTTCTGGGCACCAATGTACACTAAAACACTTGTGCAGTGTGTACTGGTCATAGCAACAGCATGTAGCCAAAACAACCTCAAAATCATTTTTCATTATGTTATTTGGGAAAGTTCTCCAGAACAGCTTGAGACCATTGGCGAACATTCATCCTTCCAATGAATAAGTCTTCATGTGGTCCTTGTGAGGTACAGTATGAGCAAACTTTCCCAGACTGAATATCAGCTAAGCATCATCATAATTAGTTCTAGCATCATATCCACCACTTATTAAACTGTTAGGCACCTAATCAAGAGAAGAAAAATGAACTTGGGGGGAAAAGGGATAGCATATTACAAACGCAGTATATGACTCAATGTCCCCGGATTGAGAAAACAGTAGTCGATGAGGTGTCATCGCCGTTATCACCACCATTTGAACATTGTAACAATGATTCCTTCGTTTCTTTTTAGCCAGACTGTCTGAAAACCTTTCCTGTTTTAAACCATAGTTAGACAGGTCCTGGTCCGAGGACCTTCATCTGGATGTTTATCCCTTTTGAAACCAGACCATGTTGCCAATATCCCTGGTCGTCAAACACCACAGGGAACCCTAGTCAACTTAGAGACAGTCTGACAAACAAACCTACGTGCAGAGACATCACAACACGCACGAAGCCCAATACCCAAAACCCGACGGTGAGGGTGTTTCTTTAAAAAGCGAGGGAGAGGCATCTCTCTGGGAGTTCGGAGAACAGGGGGGGGCACTCCCATAAATCTAGACATTTTAGATATACGATCCCCCGTGCACGCTTTTAGGCGTTAAGCTCTTCACGTTTATAGCCCGAAAGCCTGTGTGTCTTCGCCAAACACTCCACGGGTCCAGCCGGTGAACTCCGACCCCGAGCAGGCGTGGGCCGGTTATCAATCTGTCAAGGGCCGCACGCTTGCGGCGAAGAGAGATTCTGGGGAGATGTGTGTTCTCGCATGAGTGTGTGCAACAGCCTGAGGGCCGCTGGTCAGTAGGGCACACTGTTAGCGACATGAAGAAACGACTAGGGAACCCAAACGGAACTCACTGATCTACTTCAAGCTGTTGGGCTTGCGGCTAGATGAGCCCAAGCTCCCCTTTCCCACTAGTTAACCCGAGGGGAGAAGACTGACCTAGATGAGGTAACGACAACCAACCCCTTGCAGTGCAACTGAGGTAGAACGCGGGGACAGGATGATGCGCCTCATGACCACTGTACATGGAACCCGCATGCGTTCAGGCCAAGGAATTCATATCACGACATGTCATCGCTCAGAATGAGGTTGGGGGGCGGAGGTGTGCATACTTCCGAGAGCAAACACGCAGAAAGGATGTGATCCATGTGCGCCTACACACACACACACACAGCCATTACATAAACAACCTGCAAAGGATTTGAGAATCTTTGACATGAGATGCTTTTCACTCTAATCTTTCAGTCTAATTAGTCCTCCCTAAATCCAGAGTGGGTCATTTATTATGAAGGATGATGAAATATGGAATCCACCAACTCTTTATTTTGTTTGACAGAGGTTTCTCAAAACCACTTTGATAGCAGTTGTGACAATAGCGTTGGTTGTTTTGCACTCAGGAAAGAACAATCAGATATGGCAATCTGATACAGGATCACATGAGAGCCAGGACATTGTTCAGGTTCCAACAACAAACGGACACCTCCTTGGCTCGCTGAATGTCACATGTGGGGCTGGGGGGAGGGGGTTAGGCCATGACAGGGAGCCAATGACAGGTCAGAGAAGGAGGGAGGAGACACGGAATCCTGGGAATGAGAAAAGGGAAACGAGCGGGAGCCAAACATGGTAGAGATTAAAAGAGAAATTACAGTGAGAGGTGGAGAACTTGCAGGAGATAGTATGACAAACGGAGCGAGACAGACAGAAAGAGCGCGAGACAGACAGAGCGCGAGACAGACAGACAGAGCGCGAGACAGACAGAGCGTGAGACAGACAGAGCGTGAGACAGACAGACAGAGAGCGAGACAGACAGACAGAGAGCGAGACAGACAGACAGAGCGCAAGACAGACAGACAGAGAGCGAGACAGACAGACAGAGAGCGAGACAGACAGACAGAGCGCGAGACAGACAGAAAGAGAGCGAGAGGCAGAGAGAGAGAATGAATGGAATGAGGGATGCAGACAAATGGAGAGAAAGAGAGAGAGTGATGAGGATGGTGGTGATGCCGTGGGTGGTGAAAGCTGCTGTGTGTGCACCGCCATTGTGCCCCAGTCAGAACTCGGGCCAGGCCTGTCACAGTAGCCCAAGGTTTCCCCAGAGACCCGCAGCATCTCCTCTGGAATGCCCTGGAGGAAATGTGGCCCCCAGGCAGAGGGCAACGATGGAGAGACATGGGACCCCCTCACCCAAAACTAACCCCCGCCCACAACTAGATAATGATAGCTTCGGATACACCGTATGACCGAGTCATAAGGTCAAATACAGTTCGGTGAAACCACCTCCAAAGAACTGATAGTATATTTATGTTCAGTCAGCTAAGACATTTTACTTGAGGTGAACAGTGAGAAGATCAATTCGGTGCCCGTGCAGAAAGACTGTGGCAAGTCTACACACCATTTTTAACTGGGATTCTGTTGAAGATCATGGAATACGAAGGGCTTCATTCCACCCCATCAGAGAAGAGGTATATTTAAATGTAAAAGCCATGTTCCTGCTTCAGTGGTGATTCCCTCATGGAAAGCGCTGCACATGTTGGTTTAACTAGAAATTAATTTTAGCATTTACATCACATCAGCAATGGTAAATACATTTAAAGTTCAGAACTTCTAGTTTTAATGATTACACTACTCCATACAATCATGATATGATCATGTTGCTCAAGTACAGGTCAATTGATGTTACTGTAACCACTGAGTATCTAACTTTAACTGAAATATAATTAAAATCCTATACCGACCCAAACTCAATTCACTGAAGTACTGACAAAGCTACAAAAAATTGACCAAATTGTACTTGTCTAATAGCGTCTACAGATAAAAAGGCAACCTTCTTGTGGTGATTGATCTCATCCACAGCCTAGGAAGTTCCAAACATTGATTGGCTCTGTCTATAAGAGTTTTTAGAACTGTTTTTGTCCAGGTAAAATACTTGTGTGGCAACCAAAGTGACAATAAATTTGCTCAGAGAGAAAAAGTATCACAGAAATTAACAACGTCAGAGTCAGTCAAACTGACAGGGAAATCATATTTTTGACTGCACTGGACTTTCAACAGTTTAATATATTGTCCTAGAAGGTTTCTTCCAATTCTTGCATTTCTTAACATCTTAAAGGGTTGATGTCATTTACCATTCCACAGTGTTTGCAATGTAACTAATGTTGCATCAAGCAGACTATACGGTAAATGCCAGACTGGACGGTCCTCAACACAATTCCATGTCACAGGTGTCTACAAACTGATGTTCAGACACTAAACCCCTCAAGAACTTGAAGCTTTAAGGTTCTCCTACAAGACTAGCCAGGAACACGGTACAGAATGGAGACATGAAAGGCAGACAGTAGCAACAAGGCCATTAGCAAACCCCAATCATCAATTCATCCACACATTAAATGGACAAGAATAACTAGCATGCCTATATCCCCTTTATCATATTTGTTGAGGACAATATGAAACTAGAGGGGAAGAATCCGCACCATGAACCAAACACGTTGTCAAAGTAGCAGCCAAATCTTTGGAACTGAAAAGGTTTTTACGAGTGTGGGGAATGGTTTTTACTCTCGGGGGGAATGCTCGGCGGTTAACTTTCGAGCTCCAGCTGTTCCTCGCCCTACCTGCGCCTTTGATGTGATTATCCCAGTCCCAGATGTGGGTTGGCTGTCCTGACAACTTCTATGGTCATTTGGGGCGTGCAGTAAAGCACAAACAAGTGTTGCACCAGGTTGTAAAAGATGCTTCGAACTCAATGCTGCAACGCACATTTAGTGTAGCAAATCCTTTTCATAAAGAGATCATAAAGACAAAAGCCTGAAACTTAGATCTATATGAAAAGCGTCATATCAGCGCTACAGAACTCTATCTTCGATAGTTCTCTGCTTACCCAATTCTGACTAAATATGATAATTCACATGTGTGAAGAAAAAACTATTGCCACAGAACAAACCAACAATGTGACTTAGAGATATCAACACGGCTGCAGTGGGGGCAGTCACACCATATGACTGTTCCTAGCCAGTATTGAATGGTCACAGGTAGAGTCATTCTTAGGAATGCTAGAAAATCTAAGGTAATCCAAATCTCCAGGAGTTATCAACCAGCGCCACCTGCTGTTCATAACTCAGTGTTGCTCTACACAAAGACAATGAATAAATAGAACACAGAAACGGGTCTTTGCTCTTGTGGCAGGTGGACAACATCGCCTCCCTGTGGCCTAGAACGAACAAAGTCTATATTTATATCAGTAATGTCCCCTGGGCCGTTTCTGTCAAGCAACAGTGTGCCTAAAAGTTTTTTGCATTGTATTTATGACATCCTTTACTGGCTATTGACACACATACAATAAATTACATACACTGCAAAATATAATATAAAACAGGAGGTATCCTCCGTAAAAATAATGACAGAAATTCCCATGACGTGGAGTTATAATGCTAATCTTAAAACGGACATATGCCTTGACATAGAGGCCTGTTACATTGTAGGCTAGGTTCACGTAAAAGTATTACTAGGCAATGTCACATGCTTTTTTTTGTAAATGTTGGAGCAAAGTTAAATTGTGTTCCATGAACATGTATGAATGGTACGGTTTATTGTGTTATATACGTTCACCTCTGCTAACGTTTTTACAACAGAAAGAGGGTTAATATCTCTAAGTGAGATGGCACCGTCATGCATATTAGAATGTCTCTCTTGGCTGGTTTAGATGGGTTCTTATTTTGGCTTCAGGTCATTTGTCAGCTGTGAGGCCAGACAGTTTTCTTACCAAGCTGTGCAATTTTCTTTTGTGGACCCATACCTCATAATTTAAAACATGGAAGTAATTTAACTACCCATACTTGCACAAAGAAGTAAATAAAGAAAAGGTATCTATACCTTAAATTGATGTATAATTAGCACACGTGTGTGTAAGGAGTATGTAAATACGGATCGCAACTCAACAGTAAGTTTGTTTTATGCTTGGCCAATTTTCAAAGAACATGATTGCTGTCCACTTAGTCTGACACTGCCTGTCTTAATAGTCAGTAACACATGAACATATATTAGGGCTGTAGTAAAAACATGTATTGATACAATGAATTCACGCGGCTGTGCAGGTTTGTCACAACCTCCCAGACAGCGGGGTGGATACAGTCAGCAGAGATATTATGATTTTGGGTTGGTTGATGGCTGCAAAACAAGGCTCGCCAGGTAAGTTATCATGTCCTAACACCCGTCGAACATTGTCACTTCCTGAATGAAAGTGCAACTTCAAGATTGTAAAACTCCTCTGTATCCATTGAGATTTGTTGAGAATAAACAGACTTTAGAGAAAAGGGAGAAAGTAATCCGAATAATGTATCATCTGGTATTCATCCCATGAAATAATTATGCACTGGCGAGTTGCCATAAACAGAGAAAACTATATGAAGCTAAAGGGAGCTTCTTAGAAAGCTGGGAGTTCAGTGACTCAGCCTTGAGGATCTACAGCAGCTACTAAAGGGCTTCTGCACATTTCAATTACAGCATAGTGACAGCAGGATAAAGGGGAATGAGAAATTTCTGGTTCTTAGCTCAGATAAAAAAAGGGGGATTTAAGAAGAAGTCCTGAACACTCTTGACTTCTGACAGCACAGTCCGCTGGGACATGACTTTGTAATAATTCCAAGACATGTTAGTGCTCCCTGTAAGGAGTAAATGGAGATCAAAGAGCAGCTGCCAAGTTCAAATAGAGATATTCTAGAGAAAATGAAATACAGTACTAGGAGTAATGCCGCATACAAGAATATACTTGTACTGGTAAAAAGGATGAGGCTTTCCAGTTCCAAGTTACGTGAAACCCTTAAAAAGAAGCACAGGCCATTGCACACATGTTTAAGGAAGTTAGAGTTCTTCTATTACAAAAAGGAAAACTAAGATTAACTGCCTCCATCACCAGATGTTTCTGAAATAATGTCCCTAATTGGTATTCTTTGATAATTGTTTAACAAAACTGGCCAATTCAGTTTAAAGTATTCCCATCCAAACCTAACCCAATCAGATTTAGACCAAACCTCTTTTAAACAGCAATTCTCATCAAACAGCTTACTCCATTATCCAGTTCAATCCAGTCCAGAAACAAGAACAGTCTAATATGGTGGGTGAGCCAAAATGGGGAGAATCGACTTAGGGCTGGTGACAGTGTAGCCTACGCTTCTGTAATGGTCCCTTTAAAGGATGAGATGCCTACCAGTCTGTGAGCGGGTCGTCGATGACCAGTAGAACCTTGGGCTTGCGTACGACCGGCTTGGCTGGTGCTGATTGGGCCTTGGCCGCGGCGTTCTGCGCCAACTGGGCCGTCTTCACCACGCTGGAAAACGAACTGAGGAAGCCCCCGGAAGAAGGGGCCGGGCTGGGAGCAGGGCCTGGGGCCGGGGCAGTGCCTGGAGCCGGGGCGGGAGCAGGGGCCTGAGGAGGCAGGCTGGGGGGCTCGCGCCTTTCCGTGGCTGGGGAGGCCGGATTGGAGGTGGAGGGCGGGGTGGTACGAGGCCCACTCTGCAGGTCCATCATGTAGCCATTGGGGAGGTTCGCCACGAAGCTGCTGTCGGACAGGCGCCGGCGTAGGTAGTTCATAGTGACTGGCGGACGGGTGGGTCAGTCTCTCAGGCCAGCTGGACTAAAGTATATAGGCTTTGATCCTAGAGAAAAGAAGAAGGAAAGAAGTGTGAAGAGAGAAAGATACAATGCCACACACAAAATCTAGGTACAGTGCCCTCCATAATTATTGGCACCCCTGGTAGAGATTATAAAAAAAAGGGTGTGTTAACACTGTAAAACATCCAACCTTTATTTGAAGTAAATACTTTCTGGAAAAGATCTGTCAGCAAGAAATAAGTATTTCTAATAAATCTGCTTGAACTTCGCAGCAGTAATCCATCACTTCCCATTTCAACGGGGTACAAATATGAGGTGTCACGGGGTGCCAATAATTGTGCAGGGCACTGTATAAGCCAGAGTAAATGTAAAATATATATATAAAAATAAACAAACGGCACAGTCAGAGTATGCAGCAGCAGACATCATCATTGATGCAGTGTTAACATCCGTTAAGCTCTCCTAGGAACACCGGTCTAATAAACACAGTCGATCACCATTCATTCATGAAGAAAGAAATGGGATTACGCAACCCTTTAGGAACCAGAGTGGCAGCATCAGACCCTTCCATATCCAGTGAATTAGGCATTGCTCAGGGCCTGGCAGCCAGGTGGGGACGGCCGAGGAAAAGCGGGCTAGTCAGACATGCTCACCTGGAACATTTTGAATCTGAATATACACAGCGGCTCTGCATATTAAACACGGTGCTGCACTACTAGCCTGGATTTGAACGCCTCTTGACAAACCTACCTCCGGCCTTTTGATCACCACGTGCCATTTAAATCCATGGCCTGACTGTATCTGCATATTGAACGGTTGACTCCTGTCAGGTAGGAATGAAAGAAGGGGCTTCACCATTCAGAGACTTGGTCAGACAGCCTCTGCATCTGTTTAATGGGTTTTTGAGGCAGATCATTCAATCGACAACAATCTGCTATGCATACACAGCGGAGGTGGCATTTGAGGGGAAGATCCCGGACAACATCACTAAGAAAGGCTTGCACCGACTGAGGATGATGCAAACGGCGTGCCGATCAGAGGAGAAGCTTCACTTACAACACTGACCAACACACTACCTAATGTGAATACATGAAGCCTTGAGACGAGGGTGGAGAACATAAGGGCTCGTATGGGTGGGTTGTCTATCTGATTTTAATCAAACACAAAATCGGATTGCGGTTGGCGAATCTAAGAAAGGCAGCGATAAGTCGGAGGTCAGCGGGGGACCGAGACGAGAGGGCAGGTTATTCCATACAAACATCTCATGGGTGAGGACTGTGCGAGAAGCGTACGAAAGGGCATTGTTTCATCTTCTAATAAAGCTTAGACAGTCTAGCAGAGGGAGACGGTGTAACACCTTCAGGGTCATAACACATTACACAGTGCGATAACAGCTTCGTGTACTGTGACATCTAGCCTACACGTCCTGTGGCTCCAGCAGCACAAGGAGAACCCTATGAAGAGAACGGCGAACTAAAGAAACACGACACGCAAATTTTTTGCTCAAACATGACAAATGTCGTCCATTTTGTATACAGACATGGCTGATTTTATTAGGTACAGCTGTCTTTATTAGGTGCCTGCATGCTAGTTCTAAATAGCCACGTGTTGTTCTGTAGGTAACAATTGTCAGCATCACAACCTGGTATATTTTTAACAACCTACCCAGAGACGACAACTGAAAATACACCAACTGGCAGTTGGTGCGTCGCTTGATATAATGCCAGTGATTTGTTGTTTTTCTCTGCACAAATGTACAGGAGAAGATTCACCACAGTCAATACAGGTGGGAGAAACAGGGGCATTATGAGTTCCCCCTGCGGACGGGCGTGTAAAGTGTCACTGAGGGAGCTGTCCACATTCAGCGGTGCTGACACGGCGACTCCACTCTCAGCCATCCATCGCCACCAAAGACAAGGGAAGGGATCTTAACACCACCCACGCTCAGGCGCCAGCTTTCTCGCCGTCACTAAACCAGCCTTAATGAAGCAGCTTCCTCCTCATCCCTGGGCACAAATCTGAAGCCATTAAATCCTCAGAGGCCAACCCTCGCGCTTCAAAAGACGGCAGAGACAGTTACAATGAGCCCAAGCAGGAAGGGAGGGCGAAACAAATCCAGCCCCTCTCACTCACAGCCTTAACAGAAGGCCTCGCCAAGTAGGGGTTATCTGTAATGATGTAGCGCAAGGGGTGGGGGCTTTGAGGCCCCTCCACTGTGGCTTACCAAAGATGTCTAAATCAACCCCCCAGGGCTCCGACCTACACCCTTTCCCCTCTTGCGCCGCAACGGAGGGCAGCAGTGGTAGCCCCGGTAGTGTTGAGAACAGCTGGGGCAGCATAGCGCTAGCCGTGGCGCTTACGCAGGGACCATGAGAACGGGGGGGCCGTGGATGAGATCCAGGGGTGGATGAGGTGCTCCGCAAACACGAGGGAGGCAGGATAATAACAACCTTCGGGTGAAAGGGTGAGCAACGGTGATCTCATAACCTTCCGCGCAAGATCAACTGGATTATCATAATGACGCAGTGGTACAGATATAGCCCCGCGGTGTACTAGCAGGGACTGTGCACCATGTGACCAAAGGAACGGCAACCGCATTTACAACCCTATGGCCCGTATCGCTGACTTCAAATGGGCGGCAGACTCCAAGGTGCTACATCACAGCGCGGTGGGGCCATCACGACCCTGGTTCGTTTCCCGGTCACGCCGCACCGCCCGGGGGGAGGAACCATTGTGGGCGGGAATTACGCGACTAATCGCACTCAGACGGGCTGTGCGCCTGTTTGAGAACCCTGATTGGATGAAAGTCCTCCCACGGATTCCACACACTTCCTGGCGGAACGTGCTGAGCGGGAAATAGCGAACAGTGCGAGTTCCGTAGGACATGCGTCTTGATCTTTGACTCCCGAGTGCGGCGATGATACAAAGATCAGAACAACAATTGCATATGTTGGTTTGGGGTGGACCGGCGTTCTGAACAGCAGACTCTGGTGAAACACTGATGCAGGGTGGGTTTCAGTCCAACCGACTGTACAGTACTGCTCCTTGAGCAAAAACTCTCTCCGCAATAATTCTGCATTTTCCCATCAAATAAAAACAAAAGATTTGAGAATATATTTATACCTGTGATGAAACGGGTGTACATTCTGGGGGAGGGCAATTAATGTCAGCAGAAGACACTAGAGAGGCTCTCTATGTTGCCTTCAGCAAGTTAGCAGCATGACAGGCTTTTCATTATTCATGGAGGTCAACGTATCTAAGGTCAGGGATGTGAAGTGCAGATTGCAAACCAGGGGAAATTACATAAATAGGGAAGAAAACAGTGTTTTCTGAAAATACCTGAGCACTGTTGTGGGAAACCATTTCTTGGGGTTTCTGCTAGATCCTAATTGCCTGGAGAAAACGTACAAGGGAAGAGACCAGAACAAGCGCATCAAAAAGTAACCTGAAAAGCAAAAGCACGACAATCATTGGGGTTGGGCCTCAATGATAGCTCGTCCAAGTTCTAAAAAGTACATTCTGCCTGCACACAGTATGTAGTGCACGTTTCATCCAACTAAATGAGGAAACTGACACAGCAGTTGCCTAGCAACCAGTTTCTTTTTTACTACTTGTCTAAAAGAAACTTGCCATGGTATTTGAGAGTGAGAGGATATCATTTGAGTCATTTTGTTATATCAACCACAAGGCATGCTACTGGGTTATGTACCAACAATGACTCAGCTCGGTTTCTTTCTCACTGATAGCAAACCGTTGCATAATCAAATCGTCTTGATTAAAAGCTTCCAGTCTGTTTTTTTCCCCCAAAAAGGAATGGAATTACTGTGTGTTTAAATTAAAACACTCTGAGGCATTTACACAGACAGACCGATTTGGATATTTTGCACAATTATTGGCAAATAAATCGTATTTAGCTTTACACGCAAGAGGTGCTTTAATGCTATTACAGCTTTCAGACAAGTGGCATTCGGTGCCGGAAGCACCCAGGCTAGCAATCAGTTCATAATGTGAAAAATAGATCTGAGATTTTTGGAGTTTAATAATTACTGGATGTAACTGGATCCTATGAAACAATGTGAAGGTTGTACGGTAGCTACGTTTCCTTAAAAAAAGAAATAAAATTTAAACATAAAACCTAAGAAAAATCTAAAAACAGAAGTAGTACATACAGTGAAAAGAGAATACATATTTAATGGAAACTTGCACCTTTCTTTCCCAGAAATTACCTCAAAGTAAACACATTCAGCTTT
This sequence comes from Novumbra hubbsi, assembly GCA_016801125.1. NCBI lineage: Eukaryota > Metazoa > Chordata > Actinopteri > Esociformes > Umbridae > Novumbra > Novumbra hubbsi. The sequence continues at coordinate 17,115 of JACXGK010001330.1, read as the reverse complement.
ATATTATAGGTTTCTGCAAGTGCTTTTAATGCAGAAATATCTTTACAACATGAACCGTAAATCAATGTTAAAATGTACCAGGACTATCGTTTGTTATTTCCAAAAAAACGAAACAAAATAAACTGAATGGTGCAGATATAATGTTTGGTAACAAAATGATGGTAATATTTCCCTCAGTGTTTAAGTTGAACATGTATTCTCGGCAAAATGTAACTGTGGAATAACTTACGTTTAATTCCTAGACAGGTTATATTACAGTGGAATAAAGTAATCAACTTAAATGCTGCTACACAAGCAAACAAAATGAACGGATATTGTATACGTTCTTCTCCTAAATGTAGTTTGCTATGCCATTTCTTTTGCTTTCTAGCAATCAAGTAAAGCAGACACCGTCAGCAATAACAATTACAATGTCAATTACCTTATTTGGGGTTTCCAAATAATAAATGAGCTTGTTCCATATAACTTTGCAATAAGCTTGTAGAACAAAGTCTCTCCTACTATATTTTGATCTTCTGGTACCTTTCCATTTCTTAGGGATCACTGCAAAGAAACACCTTATCCAGCCCACTTATTATTGGAGTGGACCAACAGGGGAACAGAAAGTCAGCAAACTACTCATTAAATAATTGTATTCATACCATAAATACTTGATCATTTAGGAAACAGAATATTTTTGGTTCAGAGTGGAGATTACAGTCATTTTAAAGGCATATAGAAAAGATTAAGGTCTGCTTTAGACTTAAAGAGGGATTCGTCAAACGATGGAATCTGTCATTAATGCTCTTGGGAGAAGAGAGTAGTTCTCCAGTTAAGGATTCAACCCGGTGGATTATACACTGACACTTGAAATTACACAGCTGTCTGGCAAATAGTTTGTAAGGTTTGTAACAAGAAATATATAGTTTGACAAAATTTTGTTTTACCAATTTTAACAGAAAATCCTTTTATAAACATCCTCCTGGCTGGGGGTACTTTGGCATTCTGTTCCTTTATCTGAGGACACTCATTTAAAATTCAGGGCAATTATATTTGCTCTCTTTATATTAATGTCATCACTATCCAATTCTGTAGCCCAAAATAATTTAATTATATTATTAAAGGGCGAGTTGGACAGTGGATCTTGATTGATAAATAGCATGTAGTTTATCACAAAACTCGCATTCCCGGCATAATGTCTGTTAAATACCATTAAATCCATCAATGTAAATCCACTGCACCAGAACACGGCAGGCCGGTTAAAACTGCCTGTTCCAATTTATTGTTTGACCTATTCAACGCAGACCTTTGTATCCCAATGATCAACATCTTCCCAGAGCCATATAAAAATAAAGTCACTTCCTCAACCAAAGAGAATCCCTCTCAGATCTTTGGTTTCATCTAAAGCAACGCAAATATTTAGCATGTTAACAACAAGCTAATTAGCTTTAATGTTTCTTAGACATTTAACATTTTATTTTGCCAAAATGATACAATTCATGACTCAAAATTATTCTGAAAGAGAATTTTCACAAATGTGGGATTTTTGCATGAGAGAATGAATGAACAATTAACGGTTAGTATTGCTGAAAAGAAAAAACCCACACACTTGGTCATGTTTAGTCCGGGATGTGGATTGGTTTTCTCTCTTGGCTTGTGAGCAGTGCGGCACTGGTAAAACAAGACATGAGGTCACTGCCACAGAGCCACTGCATTATCATAAAATCATTATCTTCCATCCAGAGAATCCACTGCCTTTAGCGACTTCCAGATCTCAGAGACAATAATCAAGGATGTCAAGAGCTAGCGGTACTGTACACATTAGAAAGGGAAATGCCAGAGACCTTACAATGTTTGCATTGTGGCTTTTCATTTGACACCAACACTACTACTTGTGGATGAACCTCTGTCTGAACACGGTGTATAACTATTCTCACACTCAAGCCATGTCTAAGGTTGTGCTTTTCCACAAAGGTCACCTAACATTCACCACCCATCCAAACTTCGGGGTCACTTAAAAATTTGGAATAGGAAATGTTGCTAAATTAATGTGAAATATTAATTGACAAAGTTTTAAATCAATGTTTTTAATTTAAATAAAGTGGCCCTCAAACTTCGCTTTTGTCAAAGAATCCTCTATTTGCAGAAATTGCAGCCTCAACTACAGCCTTGCAGACCTTTGGCATTCTAGTTGTCAATTTGTTGAGGTAATCTGAAGAGATGTCACCCCATCCTTCCTGACGCACCATCCACAAGTTGGATTGGCTACCATACGGTCAGGCTGCTCCCACAACTGCTCAACATGGTTGAGAGGGCTGGCCACTCCATTAGACAGAATACCAGCTGACTGCTTCCTCCCTAAATAGTTTTTGCATCTTTTGGAGAAGTGCTTTGTGTCATTGGGTCCTCTTGCTTCATTGGCAAGTCTAAAATATGCCTTATTCTTTGCAACTCTGCCTAGAAGGCCAGCATCCCAAAGACACCTCTACAGGGTTGACGTTGAGTATGGTGTTTTGCAAGAACTGTTTAATGAAGCTGCGTAATATATATAAAAAATATAGCAGGCGTTGCCCAGAACATCTGGCAAACATCAATCATCAATCTTGATATTCTTTTTTGATAGTAGTGGTTTCCTGACCGCCTATATAGTTTGGGAAGCCTCTCTCTTTGACTCATGCACTTTGACCCTGATTCTGGCAAGAACGGTTTCTAGATCACTTGATGGTACCCTGAGGTTCTTAAAGAGACTTTTGCAAGCATCTTTTCATCAGCTCTTCGGCTGAATTGACTGGGAAGACCTGTCCTATATATATTGCCAGCAGTCTGGAGTTTTCTCCATTTGTAGATAATATGTAAGTACCTCAGATTGCTTTCAAATGAATATGAAATCATCTTTCTTCTGAAAGACTTGGATAGGTCTTTTGATCTTGGCATGTTTTGTTAGACGCGGCATTTCCTTTGAGCTTGCGCCATTTCACCCAACAGAATGTATAAACATACCTAATGAGATGACGTGCATTTGCTTATATCTGTTCATATCTTTCAAGACTTAACACATACAAAACATGTCCTAAAATTAACATGTTTAATCGTTGATGGGATTTGTATCGTTCCATTCACAAGTGTGCCCCGAAGTTTAAACCCCTAGCTACTCCGTATAAGTCACCCTCGTAGTTTAAACCCCTAGCTACTCCGTATAAGTCACCCTCGTAGTTTAAACCCCTAGCTACTCCGTATAAGTCACCCTTGTAGTTCCGTCAGCAACATGTGACCATGAAACACGTGACCAGACCCAGACAGTGCTTAGTGGACAGTGGTCCATTTTCTGGTTCATTTTTTTGATTGGTTATGGAAAAGTCTTGTTTTGGGGGCACTGACTAACCTCTTAGGTTTCTCCAATTACTTGTCTTAAATCTGCAGTAGCGGTCTAAGCCCCCAACTTCAGACAACAGATAAACCCTGGCAACAGACGTTCCAGCACCGACTTGGAGGAGTGTCAGAGACCTTCATCGTGAAGAAATGTGCATTGGTGGACATGTCTTGATCTTTGACTAATAACAGGCTCATAACCAAATTGTTGAGGGGGGGGCTACTATAAACTATAATATTCTCTTTCATCTAAAAATACATTAAAAAAAAGAAAACAAGATAAAAATGTTTGTCAGAATATAACGGATTGATATCAAGTTAGAGAGTCAAAAACATAATATGCCACCATAAAGTTAATCTAAAGAGACTTCTATTCTGAAGAGAGAGTATCATCATAACTAAACTCAACTGCCTGCATTATTACTACCAGTTCAAGTTTCAAGCAAGAGGACGGGTGGTGGTGGCATTAATACATTTTTTGGGCAGCGTCAGAAAAGAAAAATGAGCTGACAGTACCAGTCATATGATAGAGGTACACAGTAGTACAAATGGTTGAGTCAATGTTCCATTATATAATAATCATTGCCATTCAGATGCAAAATGGTTGGTAATCCACTCCTGAACAACGTGGCAAGAAACACCACTGGTTTACTGATTATATTTATTTCATGTTCACTACGGTGCATTCAGAGTTAATAGAGGTAGAGCGTCTCTCCTAACTCTCCTACAAAACCACAAGGTCAGATTTAGACCCAGGTACCACTGGAGTGAGACATAGGAGTCTCAGAGGATAGAGCTGGGTCAAAGGGGGGGAGCAGGGGACTATTATCTTTGGACTGGGTTAAACGACTAACTACAGGTCAGTTTCCATGACAGTCCAGGAGCACCATTAATTATGATGTTGGGCCCCTAGAACCTCTGGCATATTTTGTCCCCCCCCCAATGTTGACTCCATGGTTACGGCTTTGGATCTAAGTCACTGATTATCGGGCATGATTCAGCAGGTGTGAGTATCTTTCCAATGAGAGAGGACATAAGGGACCAGGAGCTTTTTGTCCCACAACATGAACAATACGACCGTAAATAACAGTCTGGCATTTAAATCAAACACGAACAAACAGATTTCAGTTTAATTTGCAACAGCAAGACGGCCCCAGCAGTGATGTCAAGCAAATGTCTCCTGAGCATTTCCTGACTAGGTTCATATATCCTGATGACATGATTTGTAAACACATGAGAAAAGACATTACACAAGGCAGTGAATCACACAATCTCAGTAAATCCAGTGCTCAACTGAGACAATTCTCAGCTAGGCTTTGGATCTATTTAACTGAAATGCCATATAACATCCATAACAGTACCCTGATGGTATCAGGTTCATTTGGATCTGTTCAATAAACAAATAATACCCCATCGAACCATCCAGGAGATTAACCTCAAGCCCATTGCTGTCCATTTAGAAAAATGTATTTATCACCATCTATTTAGCATAGTCTGTACCCAAGAGTATGTTTTAATGAGAATGTAGTTCAATTATTCAAATAACTTCATTACATTATATTACTGTTTCTCAAATTATAATTTTTTTTAAGTACAAAGACGGGCACTTTGACTTATAGCTTTTAATCACGCCACAGCCTACCGTGCTGAATCTCACACTGAGACACTAGACATCAGACCACAGCCACTGTTATATGTGAGTGGGTTGAGATCTGTTGGAACGCTCCGTGACCTACTGCGAGGTTCTCCGGATAACTGGAAACCAGATCACATCACCGCATCATAAGCAACCCTTCGCCCGAATAAGTCGTTGAAAATGTCAGAAATCCACACCAACATGTATCACCTCGACTAAAGGCCTTTTCTATTGGCTGGACTGGGATTACGATGGGCGTGTCCGAGTACCGTTGAGCCACAGTAGCGTGACGACACGAAGAGCTAGACATGTGACTGCTTGATGTCTTCGGTCCTACCTATCCATAAGGCGTTTAGGAGAGGGCCCGGCCAAAGCGGAACTGTGTCGTTATGCAGCCTTGAACAGGCAGCCGCGACCGGGACATTGGCTCAGCTGGACAGGAGGGTCTGTGTGAGGCGTCCTACATGCCTCTCAGCCACAGGAAGACAATAGCGACAGCCACAGATCCCCTCTCACTGCAGATGGCCCGTCAGCCTGTATCTTGGACGCCCGGGGCGATATACAGCATATTCTACATACTGTACTATAATTTGAAACAACCGACGCTGCGGCATAGACACACATTTGTGGACACCTATCCAGATCTGCGAATGACGCATTTAAAAGAGCCTTTCATTAGTAGCCTACAGTTAATGAGCTGCAACAAAGACCTGCACAGGACATAGAACGTTACACTAAACACTCAGGGAGGGGACATTTCCAGCTAATTCATGGAGAAGCTATTCAATATTTAATGGAGTTTATTCACCAGATCATGGCTTCCTGTTGAGATCATCCTGTATCCTGGAGCCTCATAGGCTAAAACAAGCCTTGTGCACAGATCATATGTGACAGTCAAATCTTGTAATTAAAGAATGTTGGTCTTCTCAGTCTGACTCACTAAATAATCAAGGGGGAAACATTGGCCTGGAGAGATACTGGCTACACTGAAGCACCCTTCAGTCAGACTGACAGCACTTGCACAACGCAGAGTTACTGTAAATCATCAACGCCAGCACCAAGGCGTCTATGAAATCATCTGCCTGGATAGGATTTCAAACATAACCACATAGCCTTTAACTAGCCTAATATACATCATTGCATGATGATACATGATGACCCTAAAAACTTGACCAAGAAGAAAAAGGCAACACGAACAATGTGACAAGTGCGTTCACCGGCTTTTCATAAATGTGGAAATATTGGTAAATGTTATAATGTTTGTGTCCGTAAATGTGTAAAACATGACACATCGAAGATGTTCGTATTATAGTTCGCGTTTGTCAAATAATTAAAAACTAAAATAACTGATAGACGCAATTTGAAACGCGTGGAATGAGTGATGGAATTATAGACATCATAATTATTGTTCATTCATGCTGATTTCTATGGTCCTATATCTGCATGGGGGGGATTCCCATTGCACCCCAAATCATTCAACCAGAGTATACAATGATATGCAATCCATGTCATGCAAAATCACGAACAGATACATTTGCCATACAAAAACAAGCAAACAGCCCCTGATTTAAGTACTATTTAGCCTTTAAAAATAAAAAATTATCTTAATGTGATTAATATAGTCGTCTCTTTTGTAAGGTGAATGACATAGCCTATACTGAGCGGGGAAACCAGAATAATACCGTTCAATACAGGCACAATTAACAAAAGCACAACCACAGAGACAGCACAATAAATATTTCAGTTAAGATTTTCATTATTTCCTGTTAGGGTTTACCTAGGCTTCTTTCTGGTATCACAAACGTGTTTGGATGGTGCTTCCCTTGCGCTCGCGTCACAATCCTCAGCAGTACTCAGCTTCAGTGTTCACCAGTTTTCTCCGTATCCCACAATGCATGCTGGGAGCAGCAAAATGCAATCAGTCCTGAGATCGCCCTCCTACCTAATTGGTCAAATCATTGGCGATGTCTTAAGCCCCCTTCATAACTTACATATGTGGAACAAAAATACATAATTTTTTCATGCATAACATATTCGTGCATTTCAGTTCCAACAGATGCGGTGCGGAAGGTCTTGTAAACCATACGTTTTGTGGGCTACTGATTTCCAGGGATGCCTTATTAACAAAAAAAAACACAGGTAACAGAGTTATGATGTCCAACATCATGGCATCATCCCTATAACTCCATAGCAGACAAATGTGTCTTCACATCCAGTACATGCTAAGTCATTCTACTTGCTCTGAGGCGGTGCTCATTCTGAGGAGGTGAGCGCAAAGGTACATAACCATTTATGCCAAGTCATTAGGCTATAGAACATATGCACTGCCATGTGGTCCACGCTCAACAATTGTGATCCTTCCAGCTTTCTGACACCAAGGCAGCCACAAGCCCTTCGGCATTCCTGGAAGAGAAAGAATCTGTTGTGTTGGAGGATAGTGATGCTGTTTACCTTGTGTTTCAATACTACTGATCCGTTCCTGAAATCTATGGCATCTCCCGTATTCCTTGGTCCCTTAGGGACAGACACAGGGGATTTGTATTGAGAGAAACCTGTTCTGGTATACAATACAAGGGTGTCTCAGTTTAAAACCTCCAGGGTTAGTGTATTGGATACTATAATGAATCGAAACAAAGTTGGCTGAATTAATTAAGTCAAACTCATTGAATTGCTTGTTAGAACTTAATGAGCAGCTCGGCCCTTGCTAACCCCTCTAGGGAAAAACAGTGCATTCCCAAAGGTTGACTCCCATTGATTTCCTAACAAACCAATGTCACTATAAGACTAATTCATTTCAGGTTTGATGCAGAATATCAATTGCTTGCCCGCGGGTTAATGTCTGAAGGATTATAACTTAACATGGGAATTTTCAGAGGTAATTTTTTTTGTTATGGACTGATATTTTGCAGGAATTCATATTAAGTCAACTTAGATACAGCAAGTTACAGAGTTTGAGTTACTCTATCAAAGACACACAGTGTTATGTTAAAAATTGTACTTGGGCTGGCATCTAACTGTGAGTGAGCTTAAAATGACAACAACAAACCCAAAAATTATTCTGAATTCATATCAAATGCAACTAGTCTTTAATACCTAGTCCGCAACATCGTAATGACTGCCGAAGATTGACTTATGATTTCAAAATGCATTTGATATTCAGACCACTTTGGTTTCTTGAAGGTTTTGTGCCCACTGAAATGCACCCAATCAATCAATACCAGACCTCCAGCAGAGAAGCCTCTTTAGAGCACATTAGTTTAGATGAGTCACTGCGGGGGGAAACCATTACAAACTGTCCTGTGCTCTTTCATTTGGAGGTAATATTAAGCAGTCTTTGTGTATCCAAGAGCTACATATTTAGAGCAGTGTACAACACAGAAATCAATCAACTGTGTGATTAGCTCTGAGACAGTTTCCAACGATTTGCATTCAACAACGACATTCCTGGTTGGGCAGACAGCTGCCTACGTCATCAGAAATAACAAATTCTAACCAACGACAATTACCCACCCATTAATCATAAAGACTTCCAATTCAGTCTTAAGCCCTCACCGACCTTTCTCTTCAACAGCGTGGCTCGTCCTGAACCAGTGGCGCCGTAGCAACAGCAACACCATGACTCAGCACAACCAAAGGTATAACATGGGCATCTCAGAGCGCCAGGGGGAATAGACCAAGGAGAAAGGAGTCATATTTAATTCACATCGCAAGTCAATTCGGGACTCGGTGACGCTGATATTTTGAAGTGCCCTGTCCCAAGCTGAACAGTCAGCCGAGGGACCCGCCCCTCCCCTTCCCATTGGCTCAGCAGGAAAATAATAACACGTTTAATTTGTACAGTGCTATTCTCACACCCAAGGCACTGACGAAAAGAAAACGTTTTATAAATAGGTATGTTACTCGTTAATACATCTAACTACAGGACATTTTCAGCAGGCAACAATAAAGCTTCAGGAGGCGTCAGGTCCAGAAGACAAGAGAACAATCATGTTAACGGTCCATGAAAGCTGTTCTGAACAGCTCAGCCTGGGTGGATGTAAAGGGCTGTTTAGCGGGCTGGTCTGGGCCTGCAGGGACCAGGCACATCTGTGACTTACTACAGGCTCCGTTCAGCTGCAAAATGGATGATTCGGTGAGGCATGCCATACGGTATTTCTAGAATGAGATAAAGCACTATCAGTTCTGGGATGTACAGAAATGTTCTCCTTTAACGTTAGCATACACGTGGCCTGGTAGCCAGACCATTGACCAGGTGTCTCTCTGGTCAATATCAGCACGGTCTGCTGAAGACCTCAGGTGGCTGGGTTAGATGACCATGAAACCGGTTTCTCTCTGGGACCTTCCATGTATATCACAGATCGTTGGGGGCGGGGTGCCTTTGTTAGGGAGAAGAGTGACTCCCGACTGATTTGCAGCACTAAATGGCAAGGGCTAATTTCTGGGATTTTGGCGGCCATATTGATTTTTCTATTTGACAAAGAGGCCCAGGTTGAACACTGCTGGTGCCATCTGTGTTATCAGTGGAGTCACTGACTGGAGACACAGTGGGATGGTCACAAAGAAAAAGATATACAGAGGCTATGAATAATAAACAGTAAGCAGTTTTAGTTCAGAATATTTACAAAAAAGGTAGGAAATGGATTGTTAAGGAAAGCTCACACTGACAGTAAGTAATGAGGTTTCCAGTGGCATCGTTGTTTACACTCCCACAGCAGGTTGTACATTAGCTTGTAATTGAATTGGGCATCATAAGAGTTAAGAAGGCTAAAAAACATGTTGCTTCTCCCTTGTGGTGGTAATGAGGACAACTCAATAGACCAAGGGTTAAGTATGTCTAAATAGACACTAGGGCGTAGGCAGATGCTAAAACATCTGGAAAAAATTTACATTTTGGGTAGAAAATAAGTGACATATTTCTGTTTAGTCATTTTCTTAATGTCTTGAAAAATGAAAATTGTCAACTTTTTTATATGTAACAGTTGCTTTTTATTAACAAATTCTACACAGTGAAATTGAATCTCTTTGGTCCAGACATACAGTATTTTAGCATTGTTTCAGGCAAGATTACATAAAATATTTCCATTGAATCAAAAATGATGTGCTGTCCTGTGGTTAAAAAGATATTACTGGTAAAAATAGCTTATATTTCTTAGAAAACATATTTAGTTTTGTTTACATAATTCAGTAGTTAGTTCTTAGTGGTAAAATACTGTTTTTGGTTTTTGGAGTATTCTGAGTGGTTGACAATATAATCTCTTTGATATTAAAGTAGGTGTGGTCCAAATCACAGGTAAGAGGTGATTGTCAACGTTCCCAGGGATGCCGTTAGCTTGGTTACCCTAATTACAGGTGCTGTAGATAGTGACTTTCTTGCTGATGTCATCGAGCAACTGGCGTACAGTTTGTTCCAGCCCTGCCAGATGTTCTGCCTTGGCTTCCAGTGTGTGCTGGTTGGCCTCATATGACCTCTCCAACTCTGAGAACACAAAGTGGTTTCATAAGAGAGTGTGACACTTAAATATTTACAATTGTCCTCCAATTAGAAGAGAATTGTGCTAATTAAAAGCTCTGTTTTTAAATATTGGGAATAGTCAGAAATTACATAACGCAACATGAGAGGCAGAGATTTATGCTGTGAAAAGATCCAATATCTGATAGCGATTGCTTGTTCATGAGGAAAAATGATTATTGATATGGTGATAACAATAAATTGTGTGTAGAGCAGAGTTGTTTTTTGGGTCAACAGGTGCTTTAGTTTTGTAGTTGTGTAAACTACATACATAGTCGTGACTAGTCTTGTGTTTTATTGTATGAACATAAAATAACGAGTGTGTGGCATTCTGTGGTCAGGAGAGCCTGGTTAGACGCATCCCAAATGAGACAGATGTGTATCACAACTGAACTCATACTAGTGCCTAGAGGAATGGTGGAGGACATTAGCAAAACAGTCTCAAAGTAGAGCAAAGCAGCAAGATGGGTACCGCTCCGTTTCGGCCATTTTGGGCAGCCATGGCGAAGCAGTTTTTTGTCACAAACCTGGGTCACAAACCTGGGTCACAAACCTGGTGACGATGAAACCATTTGTGACGTAGTGTGATTTGGGGATTCGGGTGAAGATATTAAAGTATGTGCAACCTCTGAGTCTCTTCAGTTTGTCGCCAGTCTGGGAAAGCAGCTCCTTGGCCTCTAGATGCAGTTGCTCTGCCCTCTCCCTGGCTGAGAAAACGGTTCCGGCCTTCATCACTGTCAAACCCTCCAGAATGCCGTACAAATCCTTCACCTCCTCGTCAAACTCCTACGCCCGCGCGCACACACACACACACAGACACACACACACACAAAGCAAAAAAAAACACCGAATGATACAAATGACCTGTCAGGTGTAAATTTCATTGAGTCATCATATGCACACACGGTCAATTGATGTTGTACTTCTGATTTTAACTAACACTGAAATTGGTGTAAGCTGTCTTGCTCAAGGGCCGAATTGTTCATTTTCACCTTGCTCTGTGGGATTTCGTTACAAGCCAGATGTCCAAATCGCTGGAATGCTTGCGCGCGTCCAGGTATGAGAGTGTGTGTGAGTGTGTGTGTGTACCGTCTGGGCCTGCTCTGCGTCCTTCCTTGCGTTCTCAGACAGCGTCTCACTGAGCAGAGTGCGCTGGGTGGTGTCCAGACCCTTCTCTCTCAGTATAGTCACGTCTCCGTCAAGTTGAAATAGACGCCCCTCGGCGCTGCTCAGAGCGAGCTCGGATTTCGCCGTCTCCTGCTCCACCTACGAAACAAATGAAGTCAGGACGTACGTCTGCACACGTGCAGACCCAAGGGAGCACGGTGGTGTTGGAGGCCTCAAAGGTCCCTTTAGCCCGTTAGCATACACAAGCGTTTTCTTCACACTGTAGCCTCTGTTAGGTTTCCCTATAACCTCTTCCCTTCATTAACTTCCTGGCCAATGGCTCAGGAACGTTGTTGCTCTCACGTTTCACATGTTTAGATTTAACAAATTATGACCTCTATGCATATGCCATGCATTTTGTAATGAAATACTAATTTCACTAATCATATTATGTGGACTGATGTTATTTTCTAGCCTGTATGTGTATCTTGACCAAACATTGTAGAGTCTTTAGCCAAATATTCATTGTAGCTCCAACTTTGTAAAAATGATGACACAGAAGTGACTATATATTTTAAATCCTGTCTCGTGACAGATAAAGTGAACAGTGAAACATTTTTTGGCTCAGTACTCCAGCACTTGGGATACAAAATGAAACTAAGGGGTCTAAGTGCACGGAATGCTTTCATTTTTCAACCATATCAGATTATCAATTTCTGAAAGCTTCCCTATTCTGTACGCTCCCTCCATTTTAGGGTACCAAAGGTATTTGGACAATTGAGTTCACTGCTGTTAGTTATTGGGCAGAGATGCTCTGTACTGCATGCAGAGATGTCAACAACTGTCTTTATTCTAGGGTTCTGAACAAAACCTATGAAAACAATGTCATTCTCTCACAAACAAAACCCATCTGATCTGAACAAATTGAAATGAAAAACTGTGAAAACAATGCAAAAAATCAACCAGGAGGTAAAAATGAAAACACTTGCGTATAAAAACCAGACCGATGGACACAAACACAGTACGCACTTAGACACACTCCCACACACTGACACCGAGACCTTCACTACGGTAACCTGTCACTCACGCATAAAGCGCCGAAACAGAGGGGACTTACAGAGTTGATGCTGTCAAGAGATCTCTTGGTGTGGTTTTGGGCATGTTCAATGGCCTCGCTGGCATTGTCCTGCACCCTCTCCGTGGCCTCCAGAGCCTCCTCCACCAGGCCTGCCGTCTCCTTCATATCAGAAGCCTCCTGACTGACACCCGGAGTGGAGACGGAGTGAGTGTGTGTGTACACTCCCGGCATGCTGTAGCGTGTGTGTGTGTGTGTGTGTGTGTACCATACGCGTGTCTCACCGGGCTCCTTGGGCCTGCTCCAGCAGTATCTTGGCCATGTGTACCTGGCTGGCACTCTGACTGAGGATGTCCTCCACACTAGAGAGGCTGCCCACCCGGTCCCTGATCTCTCGGGTCAGGTCCTCCAGCTGCCCGCTGGACGTGGGCATCTTCAGGGTCAACACCTCGTTGGCCACCGCCTCGATAATGTCCACGTTGGCGCGGTCATCTGCCACCACGGATACCGGCAAATCAATCAGCAACACACATCGCGGACGGTCGCAGGTGACCGATTCTAATCGGCATGGTAACCAGTAGAGTGGACGCTGTTTTGTGAACCAATCAATCCATGCGGAGTTTCAAGGAAAGTGTATAAAGGGAATGCATGACCTGTTAGTCTGTATGGGAAATCAATGATCTATTGGTTACATCTGTATGGGATATATTTGACCCATTAGTTAATTCTGTGTGGGAAATCACTGATCCATTAGTTAGTCTGTATCCAAAATCAGTGATCCATCATTCTGTATGAGTAATGAAAGATGAAGACTAGGGTTTTCTAGTGATCTAAGCAGCTGTCTCAGGGCCACATTAACTGCTGCAGTATGGATTTTAATCGACACTACAGCTCTTTCAGAAGAAAACGCTCAACTATGTATTACCACTCTCCTGTCCAATAAAGCGTAATAAATGCATGAAAATGTTTTTTTTTTTTTAAAGGAAAGGGAAAGACTTAAAAAGTGTTTTACTAACTGGTAAGTAGTCCTCGTATCTCTTTGATGAGGAGGCGGAGCTGATCGTTGCTCTGCTCCACTCTCTCCCTGCTCCGATTGGATTTCAGCAGGACATCCTGTGCACCCAGCTTGGCCCGATCCGCCTGCAACTTCGCCTCCCACACCTAGAGGGCGCCGTAGGACCCATTAACTCAGCCCGACATAACCTCCACATCAGCCCGACAGCAGAAACAGTGAACGAAGTGTAGACAACCAACTGATTTACGTAACATATGGGAGATCCACCCTAATCTGTCACAGCCTGACAAGCACTAAATGGATTCATTGGTAAGTCAACTAACCCGTATTTACCAAGGATATTCTCTGCTCTTTAAGTCCTACGATAAGACAATATAGCCCATTTAGACATGAACTCAGGTAACTCAAATGTTCCCGTTTCACACGCATACATCTCCACTGTGCATTCATCCCGAGGAGAGCTAGATTGACATTTCTTACCATGCTAGAGAGCTTGTCCACTTCTCGCATGGCGGAGTTGATTTCCCGGTTGTGGCCCGCTGCGGCGTTCAGAGCACTCTGCCCCTGGGCCACGGCACCGGCACACCCCTTTCCACCGCAGAGACGGGCGCCGCCCTCCGACACGCACCCCTCGCCACCGCACGGGGACACCGCACAGCCCTCCTCCGCACCGGCCGCCCCGCACACCTGCACGGGGAGAAGACCCACGGCTCAGTCCGACGCACCGGTAACCCCACGACCAATGAAGACGCAGAGAGGCCGTGAGCGGCACCTTCTCGCTGAGCACTGATAGGTTGACCGAGTCGAGTTCTGAGGCGAGCCTCTCCAGTCTTTTGGCGTGCTTCTGCTGTTTCAGGTCAAACTCCAACTGGTTCTGGCTCAGTTTGGCCTCGACCGCACGCCGTTTTGTAGCCGACTGGTCCAGGGGGTTGTCTGGGTAGCTGGTGGACTGGTTGGCATGGATCTCTGCCCTCTTAGATTTCAGGTGGGCCTCAGTGATGGTATGCAATGCTCCTGTAATGCACACAAAACACCCGGGGGGGGGACTAATAATGATGCACACACATTGTAACCCAATCTCTCACCCTTACATCCTCCACCCCTAACCCCGTCGTATCTCACCTTTACATCCTCCACCCCTAACCCTGTTGTATCTCACCCTTACATCCTCCACCCCTAACCCCGTCGTATCTCACCCTTACATCCTCCACCACTAACCCTGTTGTATCTCACCCTTACATCCTCCACCCCTAACCCTGTTGTATCTCACCCTTACATCCTCCACCACTAACCCCGTCGTATCTCACCCTCAGTGTTAGAATTCTTCACAGTCCATATGTGGACCGTCATGTCTTGGACCTTTCTCTCCAGGTCCTGGGCCTCCACACTCAGTGCGTCTAGACTTGCCTGGGTGTCTTTGGCGTTGACGGCCAGCCGGGACAGAGAACCCTCAGAGACGTTCAGCCTCTCGTTCAGGTGTCCCATCCGCTCACTGTTATTCACGCACACACGAAAACACATGGTCTCTAACCCTAAACTCAACCCTGACTCCAAACCATAAACTCTAAACGTTTAAACTCTAAAACGGAAACGATTACCTTTAACTGAATTCAACGAAAGCACGTACGCGTATGTGTACGTGTGTGTGTGTGTACATACGCGGCCTGCTGCATCATTTGTTGTACATCTTCCATCATCTGCATAGCGAGGTCGTTCTGTATTATGGCCCGGAGAGCATTAACACTATTCTCCAGTGTGCTAACTGTGTCTTTGTAGGGAGCCGTCACCCCAGCGGTCTGGAACTCCGTCACATGATCCATCATGCGCTGCGTCTGATTGGTCAGTTCCGACAGCACGCGGTCCCACTCGTTGAAGCACTGATGGCATCGTTCGCAGGCGGGGAACTCTCCCTGGTAGCCCCTGGCACACTGGTCACAACTGGCACCCGACACGCCTTCCACACACACGCACTGACCCGTCGAACGGTGGCACTGCTCGCTGGCGATGCCATGCAGGTTGCAGTCACATGCTAAAGAGAGAGAGATGGGGGGTGGGGGTTTACCACATACAAAAACACAGCATCCTGTTATTTACCTTGTTGTGTATTCTCTACTGGATTCCACAACCACGAACTCTGGAAATAAATACAATTACAAGGAGGAAAAATATTTTGTTTGTTCAAGTGATGGTTTGAGTTCAACCAAGGTTAGCAGAGTAATTAAGGCCCGGTTTAAAATAGATTTGAGTTTTTTAGATGATACGCTATAGAAAAAGGCAGGATTGCATTGTAATTTCACGTTGGCATGTGGAAGCTAGTGTGAACGCTGTGGTGAGAGTAAATAAACCCAGACGGGACCATAACCTCTGACACAAACCCCATCCTGACCTGTTTAACTCTGAGGATCAGAAGCACAGCAGAGACCACCTCTGGAGAGGAGAAGGATAGAGTGAGTCACGGTGAAAGAATGTGGGTAGTGGAGAAAATAAGAAATGTATACAAGGGTCGACCCTCATTAACGCTTCTTACGCTTCTTATGTGGGTAACTGATGATGTGTGTGAGAGGTACAGCACATTTGAAAATGTAGCAGCGAAATCTATCTAACTTTCAACAGGATCTGCTTTCATGAAGAGTATGAGTGATGGTATGAAATAAAGCTGAACTGTTCATTAAGTACATCCTAAATCAACACCGCAACCCTGAAAAGATTCATGAATATGGTCCAAACTCAAACCAACATGGATTCCCTTTGAAACAGTTCCACCACATTCCTGCCCGAACATCCTGCCTTTTCCCCCCAACAACAAATGTGTGGTCAGGCCTTTTATGGTCACCATGACCCGGAATACGCACACATAGGACGACAAACTGCCCTGTTGTTACACAACACTGTTACACAACACTGTTACCTACTGCTCTGCCTACCATGACCTGCTGGTTGTCACAGAAACTACACCACCCCGGGAAAACCAGGAACAACACCACCACAACCCCACCCGCAGTTGGGTCACGCTTGTCTTGTTTCCACCAATGATTGTGACCTCTTAAAACTCTCACACACACAATAACACATCAAGTCTGTGACTTCACAATGTGATCTTTAGTTCATAAAATTACAGAATCCTCTTAACCCCAGGATGGTGCCAACACACACATTAGTGTACAACGGTTCACATTGCGGATGGGGCGCTGCTAGCGAACAGGCAGGTTCAACAGGCGTTCACATTGCGGATGGGGCGCTGCTAGCGAACAGGCAGGTTCAACAGGCGTTCACATTGCTGATGGGGCGCTGCTAGCGAACAGGCAGGTTCAACAGGCGTTCACATTGCTGATGGGGCGCTGCTAGCGAACAGGCAGGTTCAACAGGCGTTCACATTGCGGATGGGGCGCTGCTAGCGAACAGGCAGGTTCAACAGGCGTTCACAT
>JACXGK010001329.1:56970-72513 GCA_016801125.1 Novumbra hubbsi | reverse complement strand
TCCCCCCATGTACTGAAGACTGGACACATCCCCCCCTGTACTGAAGACTGGACACATCCCCCCCTGTACAGAAGACTGGACACACCCCCCCCTGTACAGACAAAGGTCGGATCTGTGGGGGATCTGTGGTTGTGTCTCTCTGTGCAGACACACAAGTCATCCCTCTCAACAATTTCTTCTTCAATTAGAAACTAATTTCCAGCGGTGCCTCTTTCGTTATACCGAATAAACAACCATTGTGTGCGTGACTCTGTGTGAGACCGTGTGGATCCCCTCCACATTCTTCAATCTCTGCAGAATAAACAGCTATTTCGGACCGGCCCGGCTGCATTCCTGGGGAATCATCTGGCAATAAGACAAAAGGCAAACGAGAGAGAATCAGTGTTGTCCCCCCCCCCCCCCGTCCTGCCCCTTGGGTTCCGCTGCCATGTTGTGTGGGTAGCCACCACCTGTGCCCCGTACCACGCCAATTACACCCCCCGTCAACACACACACCCACTGTTGGCCGTGTAAAGGCAGGCTGGATCAAAGGGCGTATCTGAGGGAGCCCGGGCACCTCGGAGAAGGCAGCTGCTCCTCGCTGTCTCTCCTTCTCACCCTGGCCTGACAGCAGACAGAAATATGAGGCCTCTCTGGACCTCTGGCCTGGGAAAAGCAGACAGCACAAACACCCAGAAAGCCCTGTGTCTCTGCTCATTCAGTCTCACGGCCACGCATGTGTTTCGTTGTACGCTACGTTTTCTCTCACAACCAAAAAACGGCGGCAGTTTCACATGCTCAGTTTCTCTGTGTTTGTTTCACTTTTTAAATGCTGCTTATAATCCTTTTGCGGGCCGTTGTCTGTCTCTCTCCCTCTTCACTCCAGTCCTCCGCACTCCTCAGACAAATTCATTCTGCTCTCTGTCTCTCAACTTGTCTATATTTCACTATTGCTTTTTTCTTCTCTTTTCACTTTCTGTCTTCCGCCTTTTCTTCCGGCCCGTCTCTGCTTTCTGTCCCGGACGCTCTCCGATGTGTTCCTCCTCTGACAGAGCATGGAATGCTAACGCAACCTGCCACGGCCCCTGTAGCATCTGTGGGAGCCCGTCGGGGGGCCCCACTCCGGGCCCTTGGAGCAGTTCCCTCACTGCCGGTATTTCGTTGTTTCACTTTAGGCCAGTGACTGTCTTCACCCAGCCCGGTCCGGCCCGGTCTCTGGAGCCATGTGGCGCTCAACACAGAGTGGGCAGAGTTCCCCAGAACAGGCCTCCCTCAGCCTGCCCATCTGGAATCACACACACACACACTCCAAGCGCGCTGTTTACCCACACACATTCCATCACTTACTCACTCTCTGTCGCTATGTTAGCGTGTGTGTTTGTTTTTGTGTGTTGCAGCAATTTGTTTAAGTGTACAGATTGAAAGCTCTCTGTTCATATAGCTAATGGAGAGTTAAGGGGTAATTGCAGGATTTATCCTCTGTGGCTCACTACTGGACGTCACTAAATGGACAGACCTAGTTGGGACGTCAGGCAGGGTAAACTTAAGTTTGATAGGTTAAGATGTAGATGTGGGTGGCGGTGTTAGCCAATAAGACCCCTGTTATTGGATTTTCACCCGGCCCCTCTTGCCGGCTGAAATAAATTATTGTTTGGATTGTCTCCGTTTTCCAAAAAATGATACTTTTAAAGTGCACCTGACAACGCAAATCTGCGTCAAGCCAGGCACTTTTAATTGAATTACACTTCTCTACAGGGTGCTCCAGTCAGACTCCTGTGTAGAGCCTTGTCACAGACAGAACTGCAGATAGCCTCCCTGTTCATCCATGTCCTCTCTTTAGCTATAATAGGTCTGTGATATTGAACCTGTCACACGCCGCTCCCTGTAAGGAGAGTCTTAGACAGGTGTGGATAATGTATACGACCCACACTCTCTCTAGTGGCCAGGGGCGAGGGCGGACAAATGCAAATATATCGCCTAACGAGCCTCGCGAGATGGACGCTGTGGAAATGACAGTGATTATTCCCAATGTATTCATTCGAAAGACTCGCACTGTCTACCCCTGAATCTTGCATAATCAGAGGCTAAGGAAGCTCGGAAGACCGAAATAAACAGGGAGAAAGAAAGGAAAGGAAATGGATGGTGAGGGGAGAGATTATAGTGGGCTTCCAGACAGTTGCTGAGACAAACAGACAGCGTTGGAGATAAGCTTATATGGGCGCCCTGTGTCAGATTCAAATCATTTCAAATGTGGTTTAATGCAAAATCAGCAGCTTTTCTAGGGACGAGGGGGGGTGTGTCTGCATGTGTTTGGATGTCACCACCACTGCTCGCTGGGTCATGCTATTAAGGGTGTTTCATTTCAACCCTCCCCATTTGAAGTTGGTAAGCCAGTAGCTGGAAGGCCTTATTGTGGACACACACCAACACATGGTGCATGTTGGAACAACCGTTCTGGCCATTGTTATCAAAGCCACCATTAATCATTACATTTGTGCAAAGCAGGGCCGCTGTTTCCATGGGGACCCAAATGAGCCGCACCGCTTTGCATATCAACAGAAAAGTTTACAATCACCGCTGAGCTCAGGGTGGAGGTTTCTACTGCAACCAACCTGCCTGGCTCTGAAGAGTTCCACTGAACAGGCCCTTCCTACTGGCCCCTCCCCTCCTCTGACACTTAACAGGCCTGTTTGGAGGGCAGGAACAGACAAATAGCCTTCAAACAAAGCTCTCCGCCACTAATCAAGATGGTGCCTAATGACCAAGGCTAGTTTAAAGCAGAGAGGACAAAAAAGTAATGAACGTGTTAGAGTGCTTGCAGTACTTAAGAAGGCCCATTTCCATTTTGATTTATTTCCCTTTATATCAGATTTGTCTTTTGATTATGTTGTTCTGATGTGAATTACAAAGTGCATTTCATTTAGATCTTACATTTCTCGAAAGAGATTTTTCAAATGGGCGAGTGGCACAGATCTTTCCTTGTGCATGTTAATTCTTTCAGAAGTCTTGTGTTGTTCAAGTGCTTTGGTGACTTTCTGTGCTCCCCATAAAACAATAGGGTGATTCTGTTTAAAGTTAGAACAAAAGGCGCTGTGATCTTTTAGACTGTCATTACAGTATATTCATAGAATGGTGCTGTAGTAGAAGGGTCATTGATACGTTGGATATTTATATCTGATAGCGCATTGGTGAGATATACATTTATTATAATCTGCTCCCATGCACCTCAAAGTTCTGCATTGGGATCTTTGGTTTTTCCAATGATGATTCCTATTTCTAAGAATAATTAACAAAGTGAAAGTAAACGTGAATTCAAAATGTTTCCCCTCTGCTGGTGTTTTGCCAGATGTGCACTGATACAAGTAAGTGGAGAGTTGTGACTGGTTACGTTGCTAACTAATCCAATAGCTCTGTAACAGGGAAGAATGTATTAAAGGTGGCATACATAGGGTAACTTTAACACTTGATTTCTCCATTATCCTTTTATAAACAAATGTGTCACAAATCTTACCTCTAGTGACCATGAAAAATATTGAATATGTTCACAATCCACAGTACTTGTGAATCAGCCAGTTGGGTACCTTAAATAAATGGCGCTCTCCTCTCTATCCAGCCCAGACTAGACTTGAGGTGTGTGAGAACCCCTATGAGGGCTCATTCACACCAGGGACCTGAGGAATGTCGGCCATTTTAGGATCCGACCTCGTGCCTCGACAGGCCTGCCGGCACCTCCTTCTCATCTACAACAACAGCGGCATCTCATAATGCCCTGTTGTTATAACATGGACGTCGTCCGCGGATGATGGCAGTAGCCAGGCATCTACGCGTAGCCACGTTATAGCCGTGTGGTACAGACACGGAGAAGGCTTATCGAGACGTATAAAGGATCTGGGTACGTAAATAACACCCCAATGTTTATTGAGAAACAAAGTTGTCTATTATTAGTCGCTGAGAGAAACTCGAGGAGGACCGTTGGTAATGTTTCCATCGGTCTCAGGGTCTATAGATCACCGCCTAATTGGCTCAATGGAATCAGGCCGAGACATTAGCTAGCCACCGAGTGGGGCGCCGGGACTGAGCGATAGAGACGGCGTGGTCACATCACCACCACCCCCGCCCCACCCCCAACACCCTCTGTGTTCAGGCAGCACACCTTTCCATGTTCCCTTCGGTGCCCCACCCCATGACTCTGCTGTGGCGTGCGTCACAACACCGCGCGTCTCCTGTGCTACTTACCTCCTGTGCCCGGTGTCAGTCCCTCCTGCCACCCCCCATCCCCCAGGTGTTGACGGCGGAGGCCGGTATGGCACTGTAATCTCCCCTGGCACGCCAGCCAGCTGCTGAGCTGATTCATACTCGCGGGCGGAAGTTTTTCAGCTGTAATTACATGTAATTCTGACGCATGTTTACGCTGGGCCCGGCCAGAGAATCTCTCCCCTAATGACAAAGTAGCACTTAACATTCCTCCTAAACATTTATCATAACCTTCTTTTCAGACTTTTTTCCATTTTCTTTTTGTAGGTCAGTGCGTTTCTTCAGCCGGATTGGTTAGCACTGCTACGTCCATGTGTTGTCTGAAGTCAGGTGATTAGACGCACACAGCGTGATGTCCTGTTTTAAAGACGGCGGAGGGCGGCCCATGAACCTTGATCTTTTAAGGATAAAGGTTGTGAGCATGTCCAGAACTTGCTTATTTCTGTCTCTGTGGATGACTGAGGAGGAAAAGGAAGTTGTATCCCTAACCACAGTTAATTCCTGTAAATAGTGGTGTGCACATAAAAAGTGTGTTTTTTAACA
The DNA here is from genome assembly GCA_016801125.1 of Novumbra hubbsi. Lineage (NCBI taxonomy): Eukaryota > Metazoa > Chordata > Actinopteri > Esociformes > Umbridae > Novumbra > Novumbra hubbsi. The sequence goes on along the minus strand of JACXGK010001329.1, from coordinate 67,737 downwards.
ACACCGGTTGGCATAAAAAGTGTATTAAATTGCCAGGACTGGTTGGTAGTGCTGGGCTCTGTCAGTTGTAGGGTATGCGGTTGGGGGGGGGGGGTAGAAGCCTCGCTGGATCCCTTTGGTCCTCAGAGCGTGGTGATATTGAGGTCAGCTGTCTACAATGATCTGGTGTTAGGGAACCGGCGAGTCAGCAGGGTCAGGGTAGAACCGCCATGACGACACTCTCCCCAGTGATAACCCTCCCCGCCAGTCCTCCTTCCTCCTACTGCATCCTCTACGAGGAGGTGAGGGAGAGACACTGTTTCCCCGCTTGTCCTAAAGGGGCGTGTCGGGCGTCAGGTGGAGGTCGTCCCTGACGATGAGGCTTGGACAGTTCTGACTCTATCTCGGGTTCCACGTGACCCCCCCCCCCCCCCTCCAGCCTGTTCCGCTTTAATGCTAAACAAACATCTGAATGGCTGAAAATAGCAGACGGGCCGTTTCCTGGATGTCATGGTGGTGCTAACCGGTGCCTGAACAATCCTTCCCTCTGTTTCCCAGGCGGAGGCCACGGAGCATGGCGCTGGAGCTGCGCTCAGGAATTCACAGCTCTGGGAGCACGGCAGATTCCTCTTGGGGAAAGCGGGGACTGTACAACAGATAATGTTGCTCAAGCAGAATGGACCGGAAGTGCCGGGTCTCGTCAGTCCAGACCTTTTACTGGGGCACTCTGGGTACTAGTCTTAGGAAAGTTGCGTGGGAGTTAGCTTGTGGGCGTTTTTTGGCTTTAATGTCACTGTTCAATAGAATTCCAGTCCCAGCCTTGCCAGTGGAGAGCACTGTACACATTTAGCTGGACTGAACTGGGCCAACTGTTGGCTTTTCAGCTGCCAACTAGAACTGTAGAAAATGACTAAACGGCTGCATATTTTACATGGATACCAGAATGTACTGACTATCTGTCTGCTGTGAAAATTTCCCTTGTTCCTCTTTTCTAGCCCAAAATGATCTCTTAGGCGCAAAGTACCTGGCTAAATCTTGCTCTCTCTCACACACACACACACACACACTATAATTTCTCGTTGCCGGTTCCTTGATCAATTGATAGCAGCGAATCCTTTTGGTAAATAGAGTTTTAGACACATTGCCAATAGACCTGGGCTATTGATTGGAGTGTAAATTAAAAACTTAATCAGGTCTCTGAGATAAGATTTATCTTTGCCCCAAGCAAATTACAGGGCCTGACTAGGAGACAGGGATGCAGGGAGGCATCGGGGATGGAGCAAGGCCCCCTGGTATGGTGCCAGGGCTGGGACCCACAGCCGGGCTGGAGACTCCCCTCTCCAGATGCCAGCAGACACCAGGGTATCTCCAGACGACTGGGATAATGGATTTGCACTGCCAGTGTTTACTGAAGTTAGAAAAGACTTTGAGAAGCTGAATCAATGTTGTTCTGTTTAGCGGTCATCACCTCCCTTTCCAAATACCCTCTCTAAAAACACAGCTTTCCTGTCTCTAACGAAACATGTAAATCGTTAAACCAGGCTTTATTTCTTCAATAATATTCCTGTCTTTGGTGAGGTCATTTTACGCCAGAGTAAATTCTGGAACACACTACCAGACCCACCCATACACACTGTCTGTGTGTGGTCTATATCTTAGATGTATTAGGACAATCCTTTGGATTGCACATTGATTAGATTATGGATTTTTTTCAGTAATTGCTGAGGGAAATTTTCTCTCTATACGCATCTTCATTATTAATATTGGGAAATGAGTATACATTCAAAATGCCTCCCCAAGTATAATTTTATCTGGGGAAGGAATGAACGCTGTGTATCCCTTCATTTTACAGAAAGGAGTGTTCCGTGAAGGTTCCGCCGATAAGACTCACTCACTGAAAATACAGGTATCGAGCTTTACAGATCTTTTTCCCCATTAATTAAAACATGCATTTTCCTTCTGATTAGTTCTAGAATGAGCCGTCACACTGGGATTACAGTGCTGCCATGATCTGTCTGATTGTGGGACTCATGTACAGCAGCCAGTGGAATGATATTAAACCCAAGACAGAGATACAGCTGAGATGTAGGCTTTAGGTCACCAGTGTCCGTCCGCAGGACAACAACAAATGAAGACAGGGTTGATCGTGTACCGGGGTCAAATGAGGCCACGACACCTTCTCAGGTCCACTCTGTTAGACCTCCAGGATCGCGTATTCTCCTAACCACCTTCTCCAGGATCATGTGGTGTCCTAACCACCTTGTCTCCCTGGTTGTTGGGGGGCTGAGGGTGTCAGTAATGGGCTCCTTGTCTGATAAGCCCTGAAAATACTCGTTTAGTTAGTGAAAGTGCACGGGGATCCTGGCCTGATAAACCTGCTGTTTCCCTCTGTAATACCCAACAGCTAAAATCAATAGGCGGGATAATTCTAGCGCTAGTCGTCCAGGCTCCTTTATCTTCAGCTTTCCTCAGCCCGTGTAGATGTGTGGGGAGGTTAGCTAGTGTGAGCCTGTGTGTATGTGGGTTTTGCGTACGTCGTAGTGGTGCTGGTTGTGGCGTTCGTGGTATTAGTGCACTAACACCCAATATTGGCCTGGTTCCACTGACTTTGGATTTACCTGGTCTCTCCTCTACCCTCTTTATGTGTTTTAAGAACTGACTTTGTGCCAGGCTCCCCTCCTTTCTGCACTCCGTTTCCCAGAGGCCTCTGGAGCCTTGCCAGCGGACCTGCTTGGCACGGCTCAGTGTAGCGCAGCACATAGCGGGTCATGCCGGGTAAGGGTTTGATGTGCTGGGTCTAACTCCCTGGGGAAGGTGCATGCTGCTCTCTGGTCCAAAGGGGTGTGCAAGTCTTTTTCCGCTCCAGTAAGATCCCTGTTAACACCGGCTCCATGTCCTGCACAAGGGTTTGGCGACACAGTCTGAGCCACACACACACTCACACACACACACACAGGTATTAAGGTTAGGACATGGGTGTTGCGTGGGTCAGGGTTTAGGGGTTGTAAGGTTACTACACTGAGCCGGGCAGCCTGCCGGTCTAAGGGCCCTCATCTGCCCAGTTCCCCTTCCTCCTGGGTCACCACCTCCTACCAGGCTCCCCTCCAGCTCCTCTTCAGCTGGCTGCAATGTCACGTTGCAGGCCGGCCAGTCTTGGGAGGGGTCACGGGAAGCCCCAGGTATTAGCAGGCAGGGAGGTTAGCCTGTGACACTGTCACCCAAAGGGCAGTGTATTAAAAAGCAGTCAGCGCCCCAGATCCCAATCTATCACGGGGGAGAGGCGGTGGGAGCCCCCCTGCACTCCCACCGATCAATGGAGGTTACTGACATCATATCACACAGTGAAAGTGAGTGCCGCACCTCTGGCCATTTATCAGCTGTGAATATACCAGGGGAAGGTGGGGTTGGGGGTGTAGATGTGGGACAACAACCTCCACCGCTGGGGGCCAAGTCCCCTCCCCCTGCCCTGGCTACTCCCATCGCAGAGGTTTCCTGATGGAGAGAGAGATTGCTGAATGACCCAGATGGAGCCACAAGGATTGGCATCAAGGACTTCCTCTGATACCCCAGCATGGCCAGGCTGTGCACTGAGATCATTTCCCCTCTCCCTCCCTCTCTCGATCTGTCGCCTCCTGGATCTCCCTCTATTTCTCGTTGTTTCACCCTCCGTGGCGGTGTCAATAGAAGTTGTTTTGTTTGGGCTTGGAGTGCTATTTCCAAAGCCCTTAATTAACTATCGAATGGTTCCATTTTTAATAGAGTATTTTGATCATTTCTGAAGATATTGACCCAAGTCCCCTGTACTGTCATTTCCATCCTGTAATCCCTTTCCACCTGAGGCGGCAACCCAACTATGGAATCATTTAGTTAGGGAGTAGGAGGTCAGAGAGGCTTTTTATACAGGGTCTATGCGGTCCCACAGATTGGTGGCCTCAGCTGCTTTAACTTCTCTCTGACCCCTCACCTGTCTCCCCTCTGCTACAGAGCAAATGAGCCCGATGTCCCCCTTCCTCACACGTACTTTCCCACAGTTTAGAGTGTGTTCCTGCTTACAGGTAGTGAACGTTCCAGTTATCAGCAGCCTGGGGCAGTGCAGAGGATTTCCCCCTGTGTGTTCCCGTGTAACTGCTCTGTCAATACAGCTTGTCAAAGCTGGCCAGAGAGCAGGGAAAAAAGGCCCCTCACTCCAAAGCACTGAAGCCACTTATTGAGCAGCCAATAGCTATTTACCTCCTGACAGAGGCAGACTAAGAGGGGCCCCGCCTGGCCCCAGAGACACTGTGGCTCAGCTCCTGCTCTCGGTGCCTCACGGCTGTTTGAATCAGGTTGTTCAGGGCCAGGAACCAGACCCTTTGGACCGCGGCCCTGGAAGCGTGAAAGAAGGGTTAATGTGTGTTGTGTGTAGCAGGTCTCCTCAGTCCGTGCTCCCTGGATGTCTCCAGCCTGCTGCTGTAATGCCCTGCTTCCTCTCTGGAATCTCCGTGTTGACAGAGAGCATCTGGGCTCCAGGAGAGCATCCAGCCTTCTGCTATTCTATCCTCTACACAGACACTGTACGACTGCTCCCCGTTCGGAGTTCCTCCCCGGCTGCTCCTCTCTCCCTGGGGGCTGGTTCTGGTGTCTGTTGGCCCATGGCGGTGCCCTATGCCCTGACATCCCACCGACATCCCCCTCTATCGGACACCTAAAACTGGCGCTTTTCATGAATGGGCGCTTTGATGGCTGTTTCTTTTAAGCTCCACTTACTTTGATTCAACAAAGAAAAGAATGTTGTTGAAGAGTTGCTCTTCTCTCCTCTGCTTTTGTTTTCTGAGAGCGTCTCGCTTCGTTGAGACTTTCTGTCTTCTGTGTGCCGCGTGGATGTGTTTGGCCTGGGCCCTGGTGTTTGGGTGGACCGCCGGGACCCGTCCCGTGTACCTGATTCACGGTTAACCCCTGACACGCCGCGGCCCGGTCGCCGAGCCCGGCTGCCTCAGACACCTGGCTGCAGGAGCCTGTAGCGGAGAGCTCGGGGCGGCGTGGGTGAACCTCTGAGGAGGAACGGAAAAGGGAGGGAACAGGACAAACCCCCACCCTCCCACACCTACCACATCCCCCACCCATTCAGCTGCAGAGGAGCCCCGTCCCTGCCAAGTCCATAATGTATTTTATATTTATTAAGTTGAAATGAGACGTTAATTCGGCACCAAAAGTCACGGTAGAGCAGCATCTTAAGGCGGCCCGCTGTTAAAGGACAGCTGTCCAAACAAAGAGAGGGGGAAAGAACAAGAAAAACACATTATATAAACATTTGACAACAGTTGCTCTGTAATCTGGTATTACTTCCACAAGCATAGGAGAGGCCCGGGTCAGGGCAAGTGAACTTGGATACTGTTGTGGCAAGACGGAGCCAAATGCTTTCTAGAGGTTAGCCCAAGATGTGAGGAGCCAAAGAGTCATCTTAATCCCAGAGACTTGCGCTTGATCGCTTTTGATGTACATGTGAACACGAGCAGGTTCAGAATTCCAGCCCACGTGTAGAGGGGGGTCATTAAGGGGGTGTCGAGGAGCGGGGGGAGGAGTGGGGACTGATGGCCACGCCCCCAGCCACAGCATCGCACTGCCCTGGTAGGAAAAGTCTCTAAGGAGAACCCCACCAGAGTGGGACGTCGCCCCGACAAAGGGCATCGGTCTCCTGGGCACGTGCCAACCGCGGCGTCACTGTGTGTGTAGTCTAGCAGGAGCCTGTCTGCGAGGAAGCCGCAGAGCGCTCTGGTGTACGGGCCGGTGGAGGTTGGCTGGTTGGCTGGTTGGCTGGTTGGCCCGCTGGGCTTTAGGTGAGCCTGGCCGGTCCTAGAAGCCGGGCGGTTTTCCCGGGGGCCATGCTGGGGGGTAGTGGGGACTCTCCGTGGGCTGGCATACAGGCTCTGCAAGTGCCGGGCTGTGACAGACGGACGCGTGGGATTCATCCGTGGCCCAGTCGGCACGCAGTGGCCTCAGGTGTGGTGACCTTTGGCAGCAGATCTCCAGGCCCGGGGCGATACCCTGGGGAGTAGGCAGAAGGCCAGGTACTACACACTTAACCTCTCCCTCAACTAGTTCCTCCCTACAGTAGCTACCCTTCTTTCTCCCTTTTTCTATCCTCTCATTCTCTCCCGTTGTCTCATTCCCTGTTTCTCGCTCGTTCTCCCTGCTTTTCTCCCTCTCGGTTTCTCCCTCAGTCTCTCTCCCCACGTTCCCCTCTCCTTTCATGTGAAGTCAGTGTGCTGACCTTTAAATAAGGGCTGGGACACTACAGCTGTTACTGACTTCAAACGGCCACTTGTTTAGAGTGGAGGCCAAGCAGGGATAAGGGAGGGGGGGTAATATGAAACTCACTTAAACATACTTACCATTAAAACTTACTATTCAAAGTTGCTTAAAGCCCTCTTTACTCCTGTGGCTCCCCAGGCCACTTTGGCAGGGTCTTCCTGTCAGATGACCAATCTAGCAAAAGAGCGTGAGCCAACCCAACGGCAGCGTTCACTTTGACCCTACCGTACAGAATCCCTTTCTCCAACGGACGTGATCTTCCCACGATGCCGTGTTGAAACGGGAGGGTTGACCTGAGAGACTCCACGCCCGTGTTTGGGTTTCATCAGCGGGTCATCTCCGCTAACGCTGCCTCAGACATAATTGATTATACGCAACTGATTAGCTCACTGCGCAACAGATTGGCTCACTGATTAGCTCACTCAGCTCACACCGCGTTAAAGCCATTCTTGCTTATCTTTGACAGAGAAGCACGTGGCTTTATTTTTCTGAAGGCACGGTGAACGTTTTGGCACATGAGACGCGCCAAGGTTTCATGTGAACGAATGCGGTGTGGTGACCGTTGTCGTGGGTCATCAGAGCTGGTTGCAAGGAAAAGCTTTTGCACCATTGCCATGGAAATTGATGTGTAGCTGCTGAGAACACCATCATCCCGGGCTGAGTCACATCTGAATCACCCCCCTTCAACGCTGATGTTTCAGGAGCCTGTTAAAATACTTCCCCATTTTATCCAAACACATCTAGAAACTTCTCTATTACATAAAGAAATCAGTCCTGTAAAATGTTATGGCGTTATTATTACTAAATCCTCCCCCCTTAGATCCTTCTTTGGGCTCAAGGCCCTCTTCCCTCAGAGAGCTGAACAGCCCCAGTGGACAGCAAGGCCTTTTCTTCTTTAATACGTTTTTTGGAGATGCCGAACCATATCGTGGCTCCTCCCCCTCATTCAACACACCAGGGAAAGTAGTAAACTTTGAGAGGGGTCTATAACTCGCACGTTGCAGCCGTTTACTGTATGAGTTCTGGCTACAATGGGCTCAGAGAGGCCCCTCCTGGGATGTACGTTTTGACTCTGAAGCACTTCACGCTCAGAAGCGAGAAAAGAGCATCTAAAGGTGTGTTCTACGCCATCATTTTGCATTTGCAGCTCGTTTATACCGAAAACTCTATTTTCGTTCACTGCTTCTCAAAACACGAGTGGGTATAAATAAGTAACAAACCAGATCACAGAACAGTCGTAGCTAAAATGCGTTAACCACACTGCTGGGGCCATTCAATCAGGGCTGTATTTTATTCTAGAATGAACAAGAAGACCTACTGCTTATTTGAACTAAGCTGCTTCTTTTAGTTAAACATGCTGTAGGCCAATTAGGCAATAACAGTTAGCATAGTCATGATACATTCTACAAAACCTTTTCATGTTTACTGGGATTGAAGATTAGTGACCGTCTGGCATGTAGAAGTTTACTCATTTCGATGTTCAGTATGTCTGTTCATGTTTACTAGTATTTACAGTATGTTTAGCATGTCTGCTCATGTTTACTATTATTTACAATATGTTCAGTATGTGTGTTCATGTTTACTGGTATTTACATTATGTTCAGTATGTGATCATGTTTTCTAGTATTTACAGAATGTTTAGCATGTCTGTTAATGTTTAGTTGTATGTTCAGTGTGTCTGTTAATTTTTCACTAGTACTGAAGTGTGTTTGTGCCTTGAGTGTGTGTATGTTTGGTATAGTCTTCTTTCTGACATAAGCTGTTATTATGAACATGGCCATCCACTGACTCTCCTGCTCACTCATTCAGCTTCAGCTCTCACAATGTATAATTACGGGGCTCACAATGATGATGTCATGGCTGTGGCGTCTCTAGCCGTTAGCAGGCCCATGAACAGCCTCCCCCCACCTCTCCTGTGCCCTGCAGGGCCTCCTGTATCAGGCCCATTGTCTTACTGCTCTACTCGTATCTCTTTTCCTTTGAGCCATTCTCCCCTGTCCCAATTGCCTGCCTCTCACGGCCCTCCTTCTCCCTGATGTTTCGTGTCTGGGATCCTACGGGATCATTTGTTCCTTGGACGTGGTTATTTAACTTTCCTGCTGAAGAAGTCGATAAGGAGCTCAACAACTGTTTTGACAAGTATGGACTTGTGCCAAGAGAGAGAGAGAGGGAGAGAGAGAGTGAGTGTGTGTCATTCTTGTAAACATAATTTCCTACCTTCCTCTCGGTTTGGAATGTATATAGGTTACACTGGGTTGAGTTTTGAATGTATATAAAAGAGCAGGAAAAGATGTAGATGTCTTGTTGTCGGCTGCGTTTGTGTGGATCAGGAGGGTGTTGCAGGAAGAGGTAGACGCCTCGGCTTGTTAAGAAGCGGACAGCCACTTGGGGTCCACCATACAACCGGAGAGGTGGAGCGGACGGTGACTGCAGACCAAGAGAATGTGGAGTGGTGTGTCTCCTGCTGCTCCAACTGGAGAATATGTTAGCTAATGGGCCACCAAACTGCCCCAGACCACGTCTCTCTTATCGCACGTATTAGATGACCGTGCTGGAAAAGAAAAGCGAGGGGGGGAAAGGAATCCATCATGAGGAATAAGACCCTTGTAGAAAAAACGGATTGAAGGCTTCTTCCTTTTTTTGTGGAACGAGGGCGAAGAATGGTAGGTAATGTTATCTTGTTCACAGTTACAAGAATCCCGCTCGCTGAGGCTATGGGTTTCCAGTTTCTAATATGTATATAAAGTTTCACTGCACAATAGACCTTTTGTGCGGCGCAAACTGAACACTCCCCCTCCTCCCCCCTCCTCCTCCCCTCCTCCTCCCCTCCTCCTCCCCTCCTCTTGTAAAAAAAAAAGAAAAAGAAAGAAAGAAAGAGAAAAGTGCATTCATGTGCTCGCGGGGCGGCGAGGACTCAGGTTTCTGCTATCTTTGTGTGCCGTGTCGTCACTCGCCCTCCAGAGCTGAAATGTGCGTCTTGCACAGGCAGGCGCTCCGCCAGGGCCGCTTCCAGCCACGGATTAGGGAGAGTCTGAGGGACAACGGGGTCCTGGCAAAACGGCGGCATGACAGGTAACTGAAGTTGCACCGGGGACGGCGCAGGCAGACCGTAATTACAGAGCTTTTTGTTTTCTGGGCACTTTTAGCCGGCTACTTAAGTGCCTGATCCCAAATCTGCTGCCTTGTAATTACAGTAGTGGGCCCCATTAGGGCAGAGGGTTGGGGTGGGGGGGTTATGCTGCTTCTCCTCTTTCTGTCTATGTGGGTTTCAGGCGGTGGGTGTAGTAGGGTGTAGTTCGGGCAGCGGTATAGGGTAATGCCGTGGAGGTGTGGTGGTGTAGAGGGAAGAGTAGCTTGTGTGGTGTCTCACTGGCTGGTCAGGTTTCAAACTCACCCTCACTCTCCTGCTCTGTTCACTTCCTGGTCATGATGACGCTGTGGTCTGAGCGTGTGTGTGTGTTGTCAGAATGGAGCCAGACTGAGGTTTAGGATGAGGTAGAGATGGCCCCCCTCACACTTAACCCCCAATGTTCACGCAGCCCAATACCAGCCACTCTTACTTCAGGAGCTGTCTTTTCACCCTTGTTCATCTCCCCTTCTTTACCTCTCTTTCTCCCTTCCTCTTTCTGCACACCCTCCCCCTGCCTCTCCGCGCTGACACGGGGTGATTTGTGGTGATTATGACAGGCCTGTCACGGTGATGAGCGGGCATGGTGGCGTGTGTCACGGCGACCCGACGGGCCCTCTTTGGTGTGGCGTCCGTGGAGACCAGGCTCGTGTGTCACCAGATTAATGGAACGCCAGCTGGAGATCAAGGGGCGGAGACTGGCATTGTCTTAAGCACATTACGGGAGCAGGCAGAGGTAGTAGACGGACACTGAAATCACTGATCGCCAACTGTGGTTCTGCTGAGAAAGGCTTGGGACGCTAACTAGCCTGCTTAGCCTGGTGAGAGCCGTCCAGCCCGCCTGAGAGATCCTGTCTCTTTAAGATGCTAAATTTCCTAATAGATTCTTAAGCACTGGCTTTAGTGCATGTTAAACCAGGATTACCCAATCAATTATGGCCTGTACAAACAAGGATTACTTAAAACACTACATTTTTCTTGTTGAGGGGCTAAAAGCAGGGCAAAGTCAGGGAGCAGTGCTGCTGTATATAAAAGCAGCTGTGGACTAGGGGTCACGCGGACCCCGGGCATGGGGCCACCATGATGCAGTGGCGGGCCCTACAGAGGCATCATGGGTAGTGAACGGTGCAGATGGAGCCACACAGGCTCCATGGGATGGTTTCTGGGACCAATAGGATAGTTATTGAGACCGATAGAATGGTTTCTGGGACCAATGGGATGGTTTCTGGGACCTATAGGATAGTTATTGAGACCGATAGAATGGTTTCTGGGACCAATGGGATGGTTTCTGGGACCTATAGGATAGTTATTGAGACCGATAGAATGGTTTCTGGGACCAATGGGATGGTTTCTGGGACCTATAGGATAGT
>JACXGK010001329.1:46289-56870 GCA_016801125.1 Novumbra hubbsi | reverse complement strand
AAAACAGAATGTACCGTCCCTTTTGAAACCGAGGAGAGAAAGAAAAAGAAAGACAAAGAAACAAATGTCTACAGGTGGCGTTGGTTTGACTGGAGCAAAGGGGGGGGTTAAGGTGTGGTGCAGCTTGTTCATGGTGGTGCCAAAGCTGTGTGGAGGGAGGGAGGGTTGTGAGTGTGTTTGGAAAAGGGTGGGGGGTCAGGGAGAACAGTAATACATATGTAGCCATAAGCACACCCTCCCCCTGGTCGCTCAGTGACGAACCGAGCGAGCTGGGCTGGAGATAACCTTCCTGGAACCTGATATGGGAGGTGTGTTTGTGTGTGAACGTGTGTATGGATTCCATTATGGGCACACAGACGCCTGGCCTCTTACTGAACTCTGCTTTTGTTTACATATTAATCACAATTAACCGCTGTTGCCTGTACAATGCCTAGCTAGTAAGTGTGGATGTTGACTTATGTACCTGCCAAACCAGATCTCAGTAACCACAGTGTGTCCTTGTGTATGTTGTCTTTCTGGTGTGTGTGTGTCTTGTGTAACATAACTTTTCTCAAGCACTGTGAAGCTGGCCCAGTCTTTAATCCTACTGTGGCTCAGGATTGGCTCCCTGGCTGTCTGTCTCATCGGACCCTCCTTCAGTAACCACTGAGATGGGGCCAGGTCAGTCCTGAAGGGTCCTCTATAGAGATGCTGCTACACACGCCTTTGTAAAGTCCTGGGTGTCATCTTAACCTCTGGGGAGGGTCACTCCATCTGAAGAGAGAGATCTGGAGCACGGGGAAAAATCCTGCTGGATCTCTCTCACAACTCGACCTCTCACATTCCCTTGCTCGCCCGCTTTTCCCCACGTTGTCAGTCAGTGGCGAGTGACTGGTGACTAACAGCCCTCTCCCTGGAGGAAAGAAAGAGTCAGCTGTCTTTAAGGAAATAAAGAGTTGCCTGGCTCTCAGTCTGGCCTAATAGGAATGTGTTATTGATGCTGGAGGTGGATGGAGCTGGGTCCTGAGCTGGTGAGTGGGGCCGTGTCAGGAGGTGAAAGGTGCTGAAAGGAATTGGACTCCTCGGCAGGGTCCACTGTAGCGGCACACAGGCCACGCACACAGACCGGGGTCCTGTTACCCTGTAGGGTCTGTGGCCCCCAGGCCTCGATGAGCTCTCTGCAGCCAACCACGGGCCTTTGTTTAGAAAACATGTATGCATGCTCATAAAGTGTACTGCATTATTTTTCTGTGCTTGTAATTACTGGATCTGGGAATTACTGAACTAGATAAATGTGTGTTGAATGGTACTGTAGTTTCCAGTACGCAGTTGTCCATTTTGATCAAGCAAAACGAAAGCCAAAAAAACGAGGTTCCGACCAAATCCCAAACTGGCGAGAACGGCAGAGAAACCAAATGAAAAAATTTGACTCTGTTTGTCCCCATTTTGAAATGAATCCTACTTAATTACGAAGCAATGAGAGTCAACAGATAGCATTCCTTAATTAGCTTAAGCTGGCTGCTGTAACCAGACCCAGTGCATTAATGACAACACAGGCCCTGTGAAAAGCAGCATTGTTCTCCAGATAATTGTCCTTTTAGTTAACGCGGTCAGGGAAAGGCTCTCCTTGTTAGGGGAGCTGGCTGGGGCTTTGGACAGCCGGAGGGGAGGGGAGGCGGAGACGGGACTGGTACTGGCCCTGTGCCCGCCGTGACAAGCCCACTTGTGCCCTCTGCTGAAATCCCCTTGGCATGCAATGGAATTAGCCTTCCCCTGGGTGGGGCGGGAGGCCCTAATTATAACCCTGCATCTTAATGAATGAAGAGGGATCAATAAAATAAGGCAGATGTATGCAAACAGCATGCTGATTAGGCTGCCTAATGACGCCTCGCATTGCCAGCAGAAGCAACTGGGGAGGGGAGGGGGGAGAGGGGGGGAGAGACAATGGGGGAAGTGTAATGGCCAAAATTAGAGATGCCAACGATTACGCACAAACATCAATTTGAACAATAGCAATGTTGTAGTGTTTACCTGCCAAGAGACAATGAATGAGAGGTGTCTGGCCTCTGAACCACTCATATTTGATTAGCCAGTTAGTTCCTGGATCTTATCGTTGTGGCGGTTTCTGTGACGGCAGAAACGGAAGAGGCATCGTTAATGTCAGCTTAGGCAGTTTTCTGTTTTAAGAGAGAGGTGGCTGTAATGGGGTAAAGGTGGGTGTAGCAGGGTATGTGTGGCTTTAAGGGGGTGGGTTTAGAAGGGTGGTGGTGGGTGTGGAGGGTGCAGTACCAGGGAATGGAGGCTGCTCGCTTGGGTTTTACCTGTTGGGATCTCGGTCTGTTCCTCTGAGGTCTCCATTGTATCCAGCCAGCCGGAGCTGTTAGAAACCCTATACATGCCTTTAAGGACTGCCAAGTACTAACTGCTGCTTCATCCTGGCACCCGCCAACCAGCCTGTCTGCCTTCATTCATGAGGAGAGAGGAGGAGAGGGGAGGAGAGGAGGAGAGGAGGGAAAAAAGACACAGGGGTGCTGATTTGTCCCCTCAAACCTCAACAGGAGGAGACAGGGCGTGATGGTGGAGAGAGGAGTGTCGTGTGGTGCCGTGGTGTTTGGGGGATATCGGGTCAGCCTCTGCCACGGAGAAAGGCAGTGCTCTGAAGTACAATGGATAAAACACACGTCTGCACTTCCTCCTCACAAACAGAGGTGGATGGGCTGGCATTGGGGACCGGGGTCCAATTACAAGACGTTTCACATTTTAGCACCGCTCTCCATTTTCGCGGCGTCAACGTGAAAGCCTGTTACAAAACGCCATTTAAAGGTGTTTTGTCCTCTTGTCTTTGAGAATGCCTGGAAGGAGTACCACGGACCCATGGCCCGGCGCCAGCTGCAGCCCTCTGTGGAGGCCACTTCATCAGGCGTTAGTCAGTGGGAGCCGTGTGAAGCAGGCCGATCTCCGTGGAGCCCAGCCCGGATTTGTGACAGGATGTGTGACACAACAAGGTTGACTGAGTCAGCCGGCATTACAGTAATGGAACGGGACCAAAAGACAGCCGTCCTCTAAGTAATATCAGACGCTTTATTGGGACCAGCAAGCGGGCAGGCTACGGGTTTGACGATGAGGCCTTGTCCATCCTCCCATAACCCCCCCACAGAACACCTCCAGAGGTCCCGGACAGTCCAAGGAGAGGCCGGAGAACAGGTGGTGACCCCACACAGCGGGCAGTGTATTATTGACCAGGATCCCATGGCCAGATTGATTGCTTTATTGTATTGCCATGAACCTCAGTGGCTGGAGACCTCTGGTTGACCCTGGCCTGGCCGCAGGATCGCAGTGACCCTCACCTTAGCTCAAGAGTTATGTGGCTTTGACCTGATCCCTGACGGGAGAGGCTGACGTTCCCAGCCGGCCGCTACTCCGCCTCCTCTCCGCTCCCTGTGTCAGGCCTGCCTGCTGGGTAATTTAGGGGCTGCGGGGTTGACCGGAGCCACCTTGCCACAGGACTGACCGTCCGCTCTGACTCTAGACCCCGGCGATGACCCGGCCCTGTCCGTCATGTCAGGGGGGGCGGGAGAAGGACGGAGAGCAGGGCACAGAATGCTAATTCATCTTCACCAAATGACAGAAAAAAGGCTGGATGATCAATACATCTCCATGGAACGTCCTCACCTCCGGCCTAATAGCTGGGCAGGCAGCCGGGGCTCTCTGTTACCGGGGGTGGGGGGGATTTATAGTCCTGACATCAAGCCAAAGTGCTAAAAGCACATTTATCATCAAGTGAGGAAGAAATGTAGAGACAACACTACACGGTGGCGTCACTAGCCCGATATAGCTGACCCCTCTCATACCCTCACATTTCATGATCTTATGCCTACTTCCAGACTTGGGGCCGTACTGGCGTGCCACTTCCCTGTGTCAACTGTAACATAACGATAGATCGGTTCTAGTTCTGTTATGCTGAATGTCTCCGCTCCTCATAAGGGGGATAAAACATCAACTAAACAAGCTGTTTGCAAAGGGGTTTCTGGTAACTGTTTCTCTCCCCCACTATCTTAGTTTTGTTGTTAAGTCAGTCCAGTGGCCGTTTCCCAGTGTGTTGTCCCTGTCTTTGGTCATGCTGTTTGTTGATGAGCTTCGTCCAACGTTGCAGCGCTTCCCGATGGAAATGTTCAGAAGACCGCAGAGAGATGATGGACAACCTTTCTCAATCTCACACTAAGCTTGTACTTTACACTATTTGGATCATTAAGGGTATCAGCACGGTGTTGTCTTCTGCTGTTTGTGGATGTTTCCGGATGACAGACCCTCTAATCAAAGATGGCTGACAACGGCCCAATCACCAGGCGGTGTGTGGGAGGGAGAGACCGGTATAGGGCAGGCACTCCCCACATACCTGCCTAAGAAAGGGGAATGCACGCCTGACACGCCCACCAGCGCCACTGCAAGCTCTGCTAATTACCAATAATCACACGGTAGTGGCAGGACAAACAGGTGTTCCTCCTGTGGTCTAAATACTGTACACCTCCACCCTCCCCACTGGCCCTTCCCACTGGCCCTCCCCTACTCACTAGCCCACCCACACTGGCCCCTCCCACTGTCCCTCACCCTCGCCACAGGCCCTTCACACAGGCCCTCCCCTTTGGCCCTTCCCACTGGCCTTCCCCACTAGCCCTCCCCACTGGCCCTCCCCACTGGCCCTCCCCACTGGCCCTCCCCACTGGCCCTTCCCACTGGCCCTTCCCCTCTCTACTGGCCCTCACCCGCAAAGGCCAAAACAACACCTTATTGCATAATGTCGTAAGGAAACGTGCGACTTGCGCAATGCTGCTGTCTGTCAGAGTCCTCGGAAAGTGCCTCTCTCTCCTCCTCTCCCTCTTTCCCAATTAACACTTAGCCCCGTTACATTGATTGGGGGTGGTGTAGTATTGAGTAGGTGGGCCGTGAACGGATTGATTACATCGATCGACCATGTGAGCCATGAGAAATGGAAAATGTTTCATGCTGTACCATGTTGAGAAAGCAAATCAAGGCTGCTGCTAGCCTGGTAGGCTGTAAACCTGGTAGTGTGGTATCCTGTATAGCTGGCAGGTTGTACATCTGGTAGCATGGTAACCTGTATAGCTGGCAGGTTGTACATCTGGTAGCATGGTAACCTGTATAGCTAGTAGGCTGTAAACCTGGTAGTGTGGTATCCTGTATAGCTGGCAGGTTGTACACCTGGTAGCATGGTAACCTGTATAGCTGGTATGCTGTAAACCTGGTAGTGTGGTAACCTATAGAGCTGGTAGGCTTTAAACCTGGCAGTGTGTTCACCTGTAGAGCTGGTAGGCTGTAAACCTGGTAGTGTAGTATCCTGTATAGCTGGTAGGCTGTAAACCTGGTAGTGTGGTATCCTGTAGAGCTCGTAGGCTTTAAACCTGGTAGTGTGTTAACCTGTAGAGCTGGTAGGCTGTAAACCTGGTAGTGTGTTAACCTGTATAGCTGGAAGGCTGTAAACCTGGTAGTGTAGTATCCTGTAGAGCTCGTAGGCTGTAAACCTGGTAGTGTGTTAACCTGTAGAGCTGGTAGGCTGTAAACCTGGTAGTGTGTTAACCTGTAGAGCTGGTAGGCTGTAAACCTGGTAGTGTGGTATCCTGTAGAGCTGGCAGGCTGTAAACCTGGTAGTGTGGTATCCTGTGTGTATCTGGTAGGTGTGTGGGAGTGGCAGGGTAAGGTGGTCATGTGGGTTTTGGTGGGCACACGCCACTCCTTTGCTCTGCTCCTCTTGGGCCTTTTGTGTGGCAGCGCTCTTTGTCCATACACGTGCAGACCCCGCCCCCTATAGCCAGTCAAAGGGCAAACTGCCACCCCACCCCATTAAAGGTGCACCTGGCATCAGAGTCCAGTCTAATTAGGACTCCCCAATTACAGGTCCTGGGCCAATTAGTCATCCTCTCATCTTACACTGCCCCCCTTCCACCCCCCCCAGCAGCTCAAATATTAGGGCATCTGTCACTGGTAGAGCTCAAGGACCTACTAGAGAACCGTGGAGGGAGGCGGGGCCTTAATCTTAGCATCATGTCAAAAAAAGACTGCTGTCTGTGCCTGCATTTATTCTGGAAAGATAATGAGGAAGATGTAAATACCTGGAGCAGAAATGAATCACACCGCAGGTACTCGATACAAACCCCAACATGCATATATTGTATAATGTAAGAAGAAAAAAGCACTCTGGGTAATTTAAGCTGTCAAGTTGTAATTTGTGGTGGCACTCAACATGAACTTCTAAGGCCAAGCTAGTTGGCCCTGCAGTACTTTTCACCTTGATGTGTCTGTACATGTGTCTGTATATTTCTCACTGTTTTGTGTGTGTGTGTGTGTGTTATGTTGTTGTATATTATGCCATACTCCAGGCCTTGTGGCCCCCTGCCCATTCCCCTGCTGGCAGCTGTAGCGTCTCCAGCTCACTGGCACTCCTGCCTGAGTGGAAACTCACAGCCTCAGAGAGACTTCATTCACAATCTGGCTGCCTTCCCTTCAACTCTCTATTTCCCTCTGTCATACACACACACACTTGTTGTGCCATACTTGCGGGGACCTTGTGGGGAATTGCATTTTTCACTATACTTGTGAGGACCTTTTAAACCTAACCCCAACTCTTAAATTTAATTCTGACCCTCAACCTAACTCCTAAGCACCTGACCCCTAAGCCAGAAATAGCTTTTCTAAAGCTGAGTTCCAGGCATTGGATCTTTACTATTCTCGTTAGAGCATTCAATGATTTCTGGTACTCACAGGTATGCAATTCCAATTATGTACCGAAGTTCCGACACACTGTGGGGACCAGGCTGCTGTATTCTCCTGTGTGTGTAATCTTCTCTCATGGTATGGAGGACGGGGTGAAGCAGTCCAAGGGCCCGGGGTCAAGATCCCTCAGCCTGGTGTTTCCTTTACCATTCAGATAGCTCTCTCCCCAGAGCCTGTTTATCTAGTTCTCTGGCATGCTTTTTCAATGTCAAAACAATGACATCATTAATTAAACGTGAATGAAATGTGCTGTTTTTCAAGACCACTGGGCACTGCTGATTCCGCTGCATCTGAGGCTCTCTGGGTTTGAAGTATTCTCGAGTGATGTGCATTTCGCTCGTCTCCTCTGACTGATCGTTTTTTTTTTTTTTCTGCTGACATCATGGCCACTGATCTGATGCCTATCTTCCTCTGTTGCAGTTGTAGTGTGTGTTTTGTGCATGTTATATGTGTGCACGCGTTGGTGTGTGTGTGTGTGTGTGTGCGTGCGTGCGTGCGTGTATATGTGCCCATGCTTGAGCGTACAAGTGCACATGTGTACATAAGAGATAAGTCAACATTACAGACACCTTCGTTTGCTCACTCTGGCCTCACAATAAAGAAGAACTTTTGCCAACTAACTGGTGGAATGTACGCAGACCGGCTCCCCTGACTGGGTTGTCTGGAAGTGACCAGCAGTCATCAACCCCCACATTTACAAACAGCCTAGCTAGCAGAGCTAAAGCCTAGCTAGCAGAGCTACAGCCTAGCTAGCAGAGCTACAGCCTAGCTAGCAGAGCTACAGCCTAGCGCTGTTTTCAGGCGCACTCGTTCCTGAGCTGGTTTCTCTGGCAGCTCTTCCTTTAGCTGGATTCCGGTTGTTGGACATCTGTTTAGCTGAGTCTGCTGAATGGGGCCAGTACATCTCTCCTTCTCTCTCTTTCATTTCTTTCTCTGTCTTTTTCACTCACTTTTACACCCCACTTTTCTTTCCCCGTCTCTCCCTACCTCTCTCTCTCTGTCCGCCAAAGATAACTATGTGGGCGTGATCTGATTGGTCTCTTGGTCTGTTGGCATGCAGCTGTTGGAGTGTTCTGTTATGTCAGTATGTCAGTGCTACGCCACTCCTGTCCGCAACACCCTGGGAGATCCGGCTTGAGGTGCTACGGGAAGACACACCGGGAAGCGGAGGAGTTACTGAGCTGAACCCCCCGTCAACCTGTCCTCCTCCTCGTACCCTCCTCCAGTCCTCTTGTCCTCCCTCTGTCCTGCGCTACATCGCCAAACAGAACCATCCGCATCTAAGCGGGCCGTGAATCCCTAGCAGATGATATTTTCTCGAGCCCCCCTGCCTCCTCCTCCTCTCCATCGGAGGTGCTTAACCCCCGCACTGCATGTGAAGTTCAGGCTGGAAACATCTCTGGTTAATATTTAACAGTTCCCAGGGTTGATGGGTAGTGGGGTGGAGAGGGGCGATTGCTAGGATAGTTGGACGCACAAGAAAGCTCAGCGGTGTGGATGTGTGTGTTCCTCTGAAGCCTTTGACCTTTAGACCCCGAGCCGACACGTGACTAAGATTATTCAGCTCTGCTGAGAGCAAAAACACACACACACTTTCTATCTGGACCATCTGAAATAGGCGGCAATCACTTGGGAGCCATGGGGTTTGGAACCACCGGCCTCAGCCATGGGATAAGACCCAAACCACGGCCAAATAAAGAGCGTGGGCATGGCCCCGTAGCGGAGGGAAAGCGCCTGCCCTAAGACGGGTGCTCCAGGCCCCAGGGTCTCAGCGGAGCGGTGTCGCTGCAGTCGGGCCGCCCAGCTGGGAGACAGATGTGGCAGACATGTCATGTGGCGCTGGGAGGCAGGAGATGTGAGGGCCGGCCCGGCCTCTGGTTGGGGTCTGCGCCGCGGCGGTTGAACTAGATGTTGCGGTCGGTGCGATCTGAACTTTGACGGGCCGTGTCGTGCTTAATGCCTCACTTCCCGGGTACGGCTCAGCGTTGCTGATTTATACACAACAGGTGCTGCAGTGTGCAGACAGCGCTGGGCCAGGGAGGAGCGGGGGGGAGAGGAGTGAGGGAGGGAGGGAGGGAGGAGAGGAAGGCATGTGTCGGGAGAGTGGAGGAACAAGGGCTTCAGTGTGTGTGTGTGTGTGTGCGTGCGTGCGTGTGTGTGTGGACGAGCCACAGACGACCCTCGGCCTGGCCGGACTGTCTCTGCCCGTCCCTCCCACCCGCTGCCCAGGATGTATTTGACCCCTTAGAGGTCCGTGGAGTAAGGGAGGGCCCTCACAAACACTTGCCACGTTTCGTCCACTTATCGGAGCGTTTCCCTCTCTTTCCTCCCCCTCTGCGGGCCAACCCCTGGGCCCTGGCTGCAGTATCAATGCCTTGCTTGTCTGCGGGAGTTGACGTGCCAGCGACTTTGATCCTCTTCTGTTTTGCAGTATGGTGTCAGCTTTCCCCCCAGCAGCCTTCCAGAGCGCTGTGGCCCCCACCCCTGGAAACCATGTTCCCCGACCACCGGTCTCCCCCTCAGTCTCAACCCCCTCTTCCCAACCCCGGGGATAGTTCCCATGTCGCAGGGGTCTGTTCTTCCTCGGTACCGATAGATAACAGTCCAGGGCCGGATCACAGCAGGCATCCCTTTGTTTGGTCATTCTGTCTCTCGTGTCGGCCGTCGGTTGTTCCCTGTGAACTAGTCAGGTCCCTCGGGAGGCCTGGGTCTCAGCTCCGGTCTGGGCGACATGGGACTACCGGGTCTGTCAGCTCTACAGCCGTATTAAACAGCTACACGCTTTTGTGACATAAGGAGTGTTTGTGAGTTTAGTTGAGCTTTACTCATCCACCGCAAAGCTTCGTTTTTCCCACAAAGGTTAGTGGCTGCAAGCTCTGCGCTCTTTTCTCTCAGCGCTTTGTGCAAATGCTCCTGAACGGAGAGCTTGGAGATTTCTTTCAGCGGCACCTACAGGACACCTTGTTACTCACTTAACAACTTGTGTTGTCTCTGCGTGTTTTCCTTCCCTCTTCCTCTGTTGCCGGTTCCTCGTCCTGGAATGAGGAGTGTCACCTTCCGACATTTAAGTCTGTCCTCATAAACCGCGGGGCCACAGCTCTGCACCCTTTCCAACCCATCAGGATATTATTTATGAGCGTTGTGTGCATAAACCGCCGCACTCTTAACGATGAAATGTTCCATCTGTAGGCAGGCCGGTACTGAATTGCCTTGAAACAAATCTCTCTCCAGAGACCAAGTCCCAGCACTGTCTCTCATAACTACTGCTGGCCCCTCCCCTGACCTTCATCATTCACGTGGACCCAGACAGTCACACTGAAAAGAGTGGTCCCAACCGTCCAGGCTGAAAACGGAAGGGCTCCCAATATGACGACTGTCATTGTCACTGGCACCTCCTCTGTGTGCTCCTGGGAGAATGAGACCGGGTACTCTGGCTAGCTGCGTAGCTCCTTGTTGAAATAGCCTGTCAGTAAGCTAAGCGTGGGGGGCTAATTGAAACGGTAGTCCAGTGTGATACAGGAATAGCCAGGCGTTAGGCGCCAGTGGCACCGCCTGACAAATCCCGTCCCACTGGCAGTCCCCCCTCAACTCCCACTGCAGTCCCCCCTCAACTCCCACTCCCGCGTTCCTCCTTCCAAATGGGGCGGCCTTCACATTTCTGTCCGCCTCTGTTCTCTTGGCTTTGTTTTCTCCAAATGTCAGGACGTCGAATGTCCAACACCCCTCCTTCACTTCCGTCTCTTAAGCACAGGACACATTATTCCTTTAACTTTATTAACGATCCATAATTCTCTGGGGGGGGGGGGGGGGGGG
>JACXGK010001329.1:10511-46189 GCA_016801125.1 Novumbra hubbsi | reverse complement strand
TGTGTTGTGGAGGGTGAACAGAAAGGCTGAGCGGGGTCTTCAAACCAACCCTCTAATTATTTATCCAGGATATGCTGCTCTAGAATTAGAGGCCTGGTCACCATTGGCTCCATGCCTTTTTTATTTCCACAGAATGGTTTAACTGGGACACCCTCTCCTCCCTGCTGGGCTGTACGTGGGGGTGTGTGTGTGTCAGCGCGTGACCATGTGTCTATGTATGTAGGCCTATATGCCTTAGCCCTTGTTTCATTCGCATGTGTGGAATGAGATTGCAGCAGAATTGGCCATTCTCTCCACCTTACCTCACACCTGCGCAGATCTTCGCTCTCACTTCCAGACAGCTGTCAGCCACTTCACTCAGGTTTCTGTGTCACTTTGCCTCATCAGGGTGTATTATCACCCTTCTCAGATTGAACCTTGTGAACAAAACACTGCACTTATTCCGCCATCCCAAAGCCCGGTGTTATCCCCAGCACCTCAGTTTTAGTCCCTCTTAACCCCTAAGGCTTCCTTGGCCTTCAGATAGCTGGCTAATAGCCCTTGCTTAACCCATTGTTTCTGTGTAGTAAATGTGTAAGGCCTTGCCCATCGGTTGGGCTCAGCCCCTCCCACTTCCAAGCCTGTGTTTGGGCGTGTCTGCGTGTAGGCGACCCCCTCAGGGCCCTCCGCTCAGGGAGTGTATCCCTTTAAGAATGCTCTTCCCAGTATATTTGTCTAATTCCAGGTGCCAGCGAGCCTTGTGTTTTACCAGGTGCAGGCCCGGATCATTACTGAGGTATTTGTTTTCCAGATTACAGGAGCAGCCCAGGATTAGAGGAGTATTATCCCTGTCCCTCTCTGTCTGTCAGCCACTGATCCCCAGTGTGGAGCCAGGCTGCCTCTGCGTGCTGCCCCAGCCTCTCTCCAGGCTACGCTAGGCTAGGCTACATCTGGCTTGTGGTGGTGTCAGTGACCCGTCACGCCGCAGGCCCGAACAGCCTCCCAGACGGGCCCAGGGTCGGTCTTCGAGAGGCTGAGAAAGGGGAGGACGGGACAGGGCTGGGTACGCCGATCGGACTTTCACCCTGTTGACCTTAATGGGACTTGGCGTAGTGTGGTAATGACATCTCTCTCGTGTCCGCCCCAACCTCCCAATCCCTGGGGTTTAGGAGGGGCCAGACAGCGATGGGACTGGGGGGTTGGGGAGGACAGCAGCCTGGGTGGGGGTGGTCAAGTTTAGTCCCAGTCGCCAGTAGCTGGACAGCTGAAGTCCTCTCTAAAACGTTTTCGTAGAGACCCGCGATCATGATAATAAACAGTTTTATCATCGGCCTCCCAATCAATAATGTGGCTTCTTAAGGTTTAATATTTCAATGGTATTGATCACCTTAACAATCGTGTTTGTGGTTGGCTTGCCTTAACTGCAGGCCCTGCAGGAAAAATGTGAGTGCTTAGATGCTGCTGTATATCTTGCGTGTGTGTGTGTGTGTTTCTGCATGTACATGTAGCGTGTTTGGGGTAGCTACAGCAATAGATGAGTTGCACTTTTCTTCACGGTCCACTTTTACTGCAGTTGTTCCTATGGCTGTTTAGCATGTAAAGACTCTTACTAACTCTTACTAACTGTGCACCCACAGACCCAGTTTGTGAGAGGCTAATCTCTGTATCCTATTCTGTTCAGCCTTGCCCTATTCAGGGCTGCTTACTGTTTACTAGCGCCTAAGCGGCCATAACATTAAAACAATACTATGCTTCTTGCGGTCAGTCCTCTTTCCCCCTCTTCCACACTCATCCTGTTGCTGTGGAGAAAATTAAATGGACTGAGTGAAAACAGATAAGCTGAAGGCTCCAAAAGGCCTGTAGTAAGCACATTCACTTCCACTCTCTCTGGAGAGAGGGCCTGCTTCCTCACATATCAGTAGGGGGAGATTTGATAATTAGTGTAAATGAATGAAGGGCCTTGGGCCTGGCCGTCTTTGATCGGCAACATCTCACCCCTCTTTTGCAAAACGCAAGTGGGTCTGTGAGTGTGGACTGTAGAGTGGAAGGAGCAGTGGTTCCCAACCAGAGGTACTTGTGCATGTTACTGATAACATGTTCCCAACCAGGGGTACTAGTGCATCTTACTGATAACATGTTCCCAACCAGAGGTACTTGTGCATGTTACTGATAACATGTTCCCAACCAGAGGTACTTGTGCATGTTACTGATAACATGTTCCCAACCAGAGGTACAACTGCATCTTACTGATAACATGTTCCCCACCAGGGGTACTAGTGCAGCTTTCTGATGCACACGTGAGGGGGATTCAGGGTTACAACAGGCAAAACAAAATGTACTTGGTTTTACAGTAACCAGAAAAGATACTGCCTACTTTTTTCTTTTCTCTCTCCCTTTCTGGGAGTCTCTATTAAACTGACCTTCCCCCGGAATGGGTAGTCATGATGTTGTCAGATTTATTAGTGCCAGGCGAACCCTTCCACTGGGCTCAGGAATGCCACACTGTCCCTGTGCATTCCTCCCACAGCCCTGTGAGAACACGTTTACAGCCTGCAATGGAACAGGGGCGCTTTTTATATGAGACCATCACTAATCGGGTCAATGTAGCCCACTTGTCTGTCTGTACTGTATCCGGCAGGGTAGGAATGTCTGACCTGGTGTTTGTGAGTTTTAGCTAGCAGTTAGTAAACACCACACACACACACCTTTGCTAACTCATGTCCCCCCTGCTGTGCTGTGGCACATGTTTTATCCGTGCTGTGTGCTCATTGTGCATCAGGTTGCCTGCAGGCAAACATAGGTTTTTGCAGAGCACGATTGTCTATTTCTGATTATACATCAATACCTTTATCCCAGGGATAATTTATGCATTTCCCAAGCACAACGCTTTATCTACACTAACCACTGGGGACAGCGCAGGGAAATAAACCCCGACAAAAGAAAGATAGCTTGCGGCTGCAGTAAGAATAGGTTATTTTTGTAGTTATTAAAACAGGTTCCTCTCTGTTTCATTTTAACCTGACACTTTGCTGAAAGCTGCGTGCCCTACTTGAATCTGGAGACCGAGTTCACAGATCAGTGAAATAATGACTGTGATTCTGCACATAATGTGAAAACAGAAGAGTGGCTTTTGGGCAAACGGATCGCTTAACAAAACCAACACACAGGAAAAACCAATGTCTACCAGTGTGCATTTTTAATCTGAATGTATTCAGTCCGCTTTCTCTCTCCCCCTCTGTGATGTGAGCGTCCTCGTTTGTACTCCCAGTCTGCCATAGCCCCCCCCCAACACACTTCCTGCTAATTGGTGGGAGACTGGGAGCTTCCTGCTGTGTGTTCACAGCTTCCCCTTGCTTTGCCACCCCACCAGCTCACTCACCAGTGCTCCACGCAACTGAGTAATTAACCCACTGCTAATGAACTACTTCTAATTACACGGCACAGTTTCCATTGCACCCACCAAAAGTGAGGAGACACTTTTCCGCCACGTGCCAACCTCTTTTGGAAGGCTTTGAATCGACCTGCTGTCTGATTGGCTGGCTGCTAAAGACTGTCAGGAGCTATATCCCAGGATGCCTCTGTTGTGCTAGACAGCGTGGATTAAGAGAATTTGATGATGTTGCGTAAACAATGAAATCACTTTCAAGGTTCTATTTCAAGTCCATGTACAAAGGAGGCAATTGATACTACAAAATCAATTTGTGCATGCTTGCCCTGGACAGAGAGACTCAGTGTTTGAACTGAGTGGTCACAGACATTAGCGATCCAGAAGCGGCTTTACCATGCAATGGAGCAGCCAGCAGGGACCTTTTATAGCACAATTTTAATCCTATTCTAGATTTAAGGCAAAAGCATTTTGAAACTGCCACATTGCATACTGGGAGTTGTAGTTTGTTCCCCAACCACGTCAGAGCCTGAGACCTGTATGTATACTGGTCGTGACAAACACCACAATATACTGCCCACTCTTCTTCCTAGCCTCAGTCTCAGCACAGCCACGGCTATTTCTGTTGCACAGACTGATAGCTCCAACTGAAGATCATTGATTTTACGGGAAGCCCTGTTTACAGCCTGAGTGCCATCGACCTGAGGTGACTTTTTACCTCCTGAAGTAAGAGCAGCACTGGAGCATCCTTGTCTATATTATACAGTCAGCGCAGGAGGAGAATAAGATGGAGGAGGACAAGAATTGGGAGAAGTTTACATTACACAGAGGAGGTCGACATGTTAGAGAACCATACTTAATTAGCACTGTAATGCATTTAGTCATTTTGGAGTGAAGTAATTGGCCTATATTTTAGTATAGTAGAGTTGATTGGCCTACATTTTAGTATCGTATAGTTTATTGGCCTAGATGTTATTATACTAGATTTAATTGGCCTAGATGTTTGTATAGTTGAGTTATTTGGGGTAGATGTTATTTTAGTTGTGTTGATTGGCCTGTAGGTTTCTATAGTAGAGTTGTTTGGGCTAATTGTTTGTGTAGTAGAGTTTATTAGGCTATTTGTTAGTATAGTAGAGTTAATTGACATAGCTGTTAGTATAGTAAAGTGAATTGGCCTAGAAGTTAGTACAGTAGAGTTAATTGGGCTAGATGTTATTATTGTTGAGTTAATTGACATAGCTGTTAGTATACCAGAGTGAATTGGGCTTGATGTTATTATAGTTGAGTTAATTGACATAGCTGTTAGTATACCAGAGTGAATTGGGTTAGGGGGAAAAAGGGATAGCCTATCTAAGTCCAGGAAGGTCATGAAGGGATATCTACAATACTGGAGCAGCCTTGACGTGCCTTAGGAAGTGAGCACTATCTAAAGGCTCAGGGATTAGGGCAACACAGGGGCCTTGTTTGGGCATTAGCATGGACTTTGGGTAAAGACCGAGGTGTATGCATACATACATTGGTGATTAATTGGGCCAGGCCTTGGAGATGAGCCTCTGTTCATTTAGCCTGAGGACTACATTGGTTCCCCCATCAATGAGCTAGTCCCCTGTGCAGCATCAACAGCCCTGCCTGCTTTATCAATAAGAAGCCTTCCTTCCCACATCTTCCTGTAACTAGCTTAGCATTTACACCATTGATTTTCCAATAAGCGGCCTTACCCTGCGGTGGCCAGCCAGGCCCGGGCTCTGTGATGGCTCAGACGGCCTTCCTGAAGGACAATGAGAGACGGGGGAGACAGGGAGGGGGTGGAAGGGTGCGCTTATGTTTTTCGGAGGGTGGGGGGTGGGCTTTAAGGAGTCCTCCTCATCTAGCGGTGCTGGGGTCTAGGTGTAGATGAAGAGGTTAGCGTGGGGGGTCAGGTCCGCGTCTGACGGGGGGTGTTCTCAGCTGGGGCTGGCCCAGAGTTAATTCCCCAGGAGACCCTGCTGTCCCTGGTCCTCTGGAGGGCTGGCCCCCAGGCAGGTGATTGTGGGTGCTTATAATCAGATGGATCCTTAGCCTTTAATTCTTCCCTGGCTCGGCCGGTAAATCCGACCTAATGAAAGGGCCCATAAATAAAAACGTATCTCATTTTCCATCCCTGCAAAATGACAACCAGACCCACCTCTGACAGCGCTCATTAAGTCCCGGACCCTTTCTAAAGGCTCAACCTTATCTTCTTTGTCAGGGTGGGGGTGGAGGGCATCATGCTTTATATGTCTCTAATGTCAGAGCCGGGAGAAAAGACACTGTCTGGCATTTACTGTCTGTTCAGACCGCTGCTGGAATACTGTGGCAGCAGTACTGCCTCCTATGGCCTGACCCTCGCTAGTTTATTTAGACTTTCTCCTTTCACCCGTCCCTCCCATAGCTCTGGGGCCACATTCACAAAACATCTGAAGGCTAAAAGTAGCTCCTAACTTGCTGATTTAGGAATAACTCTTAAACAAATATATTTTCTAGCTTTAGGACTCCTACATTTTTGCTAAAACCAGCTGCTAAATATGTGAAAACCTCTAGCCAGTCAGAAGGACTCCTAAGTCACTTAGACCAAGTCACATTAATCCTTAAAGGGCTTCTGCCGGCCATCCACCTCGTAATCATGTTGACGTTTTATTAACATTTATTGATTCTGAGCTTTTAAAAAGGTGTGGCCTTAATTGCGAGGGAATCATGATCAGAGTAGAGCTAGTCAGGGATGCAGTCACCACTCCATGGCCGTAGCTGGACCACCAGGTCTAGTTGGAGCTGTAGATGGGACACATACTTGCAGGAAATTACTGCACCACTAGATGAACACACATTCTTCTACTAGCTGCCAAACATGCAAGAGGCTGACAATTAGCTGAACATATCTTGACTAATAATATTTTTTGCATGAAAAGGAAATAACAAAATAATAATAAATTAAATACTTTTTAAATTAAAATGTAATAATATATATATATATAATATAAACCCTAAAGTATTATTATATTACAATAAACTTATTATAATACAAATTAATATAATAATAATGTACAGTATCATTTGATTAAAAGGAAGGGTAGGCCAACCGTTAGAGGTGTATGTAAAGGCCTGCTTTAAAACCATGACTTAAAAAAAAAGGCCCATGTTTCGGAGCCGGGTTCTTGGTTCTGCCATAGCTCCACAGGAGCAGATTGGCGTTGCTGGACCGTAGAGATTCATAAGGGAGAGCAGCTCAGATAAGTAGACTGGTCCCAAGCCATTGATAGCTTTATAGACTGCAAGGATCATTTCAGAGTCAATTCTTTGAGGGACAGGAAGCCAATGAAGGTCAGCAAGGAGAGGTGTGTTGTGGGGAGAGTTTTTTGATATTCTCAATTGAGTAGTTAGTATGTCATTCTTGTGTTTTTCAGTGACACATAGCCTACATTTTTATTTTAACAAATTCAATACGGCAACATGACACTAACCCGTTCTACGGTATTGCTATGACTAATTCACTAACAGTGACCCCTCCACTGTCAACCAATCCCTGTGGGCATAGTAAGCATGCTTGTTCGTGGAACGCCACATCATCCATTGCAACGGGGTCAAACCTGTTGAATCTCCATTCTTAAGTAAAAGCTGGTCTTAGTAGCTTTGAGAATAGGTTTTAAAAGAAAAACTCTTTTAGTGCTGTTTAGGAGTCCTCCTAGTGGTACGATAAAGTGTTTTGCGAATACAACCTCAGGAATCTGTGCTTTAGATCTTTCTTTGTTTTGGCTGCGTGCAGACTGCTTATTGTTTATCCGAGAATCGGTGAAGAGAGTATAACACAAGGTCAGTAGTAGAAAGCACGGCCGTGGCAGGAGTCCTGTGGCTTTCTTTAGCTGCCACTTTGATGTCAGTATGCAACAAGTCATTTGCGTAGGGCCATTGCGGGTAATGTACATATTAATGATAATGTTAGCATACTGCAGGCACTCTACCTTTCCTGGCAGGGCTCGTGCGGATTGTGGCTATTAACACAGTCAGCAGACAGAGACACTCTGCCCCCGTACCTCCCCTCCTCGCCCCTCCAGCGCGTCTCCCCGTCTGCCTCCCTCCTTCGCTTGGTACGTCTGAAAGATTAAAGCTCTTCCTGCTCTGAACAGGTGTCTCTTAGCGGGCGGACCTGGAGACGAGCCGTGAGCTGGCGCGACATCGGCCTGCCCGTCTCAGACTCTCCTACCCCAGGCAATCCCGCTTCGCATCAGTAACCACCGCAGGTTATTGAATTAGACCATCTTGATTTTGAAGAGCAATCCTGTTTTCTGTAAGCAGTGGACAAGCCGAGCTCGTTCAGACCAAACTCCGACCTCTGTCTCGGAACGGGGGTCATCCTCTGCTCTTCCAGTCTGTGGGGTTGTGGACATTTCTCCGGGTAGTGATGCGCGGAGAGGCGTGGTCCATGCCAGGGCCTCCGTTGGACCGCTGGACTGTGGTCACCTAGCGCGGGAGTGAGGGATGTGAAGGAGTGGTTATCAAGCCCCCCCATCCCTCTGCGGGGCAGCTCGTCTCCCCACGGAGCATGACGCCATGTGGGCAGGACAGGCCTGGGAACGTGGGGAGAGATGCAACGACAGGGTTTGGCACAAGGTGTTCAGACAGGTTGTCCATCTGTCACTACCAGTGATTTTTTTATTTGAAAAATAACCCCACCTAAATGGTATATGTGTAGTGAAAGCTCCCAAAAAATGGCCGCGGTGCAATTTGTTCAGCGGGTGTACGTTAGGCACTTGTTTTTCAATGGCTGGCCTTTCGTCTGCCTCATTCCATCTGGGTGAAATGTCTTGCGTCTAGCATTCTGCTGTTAATGGAGCAGGTAATATATAGTGACCGGTCTGGTTACTATCACCTCACTCAGAATGGCAGCCCGCTACAAATCATGTCTGTCTGGATCAAGTAATCCTGTTAATAAAACAACTGAGCTAATGTCATTCACTCTGTATGCAAAGCAGAGCGGTCATCCAGGGGGCTCGGTCTGTGTGGTCTACAAACAATAGCAAATAGGTGAACATGGGCCCACACAAAATGGCTGCCATTACTGTTGATGGTGGAAGGTCGTGCGGCTGATATTTCCCCGCTTTGCCTTCATTATGCTATGTCAGGCCATATCAGGTAATGCAGTTCCACGTATCATATTTGGTTTCTTATCAAACCAATTCGTAGCATTAATTACGGCTGATTAGAATTCACAATTCTAGGTAGGACGCAGTCACAATTACGGAACGCAGAGGTACCCGCTGAAATAGCGAGCCCATTGTTTGAGTCGCGTAAGCGCGTACAGGGTGGAGCAGAGTGGGGGGGGTATTTTCCATCAGACATTCATGAAGAGCAGGGCAGACGTAATCAATCTCCCCACTGTGGGGCCAGCCCTCTCTAGTTAATATGGCAGGGGCTCGGGGGGGGGGGTTGTGGACACCTCACTGTCTGATCACGGCTGGAATTTGCATCCCTAAGTAAATAAATCAAGTGGCGTGGGGGGGCGTGCTAATCAGCCGGTACGGGGCGGCGGGCGGGAACAGGGTGCCCGGAAACTTTGCTCATGTAATATTCAGCAGCGGCTGGGTGAAAGGGCAGGCCAGAGTTATTGGTCTCAGCCCAGTCGCCCCCTTTAATCAATGCCGCCTGCATCTCTTTAATAAAATTATTAGCTCAGCAGTATCTGGCGCTATCATTCTATCTCCTCGGCACTCTAAATCGCGGCGCTCGGGGCATCGCCGGGCTCCCGAAAGCACAGCTCCCATTTGTTATTTCCGAGGCGGGCGGCTGGAGTGTTTGGAACCGGCCTGACCGGGGTGGTTCCTGGTTGCCGGAGCTAAACACAGCTGCGTTTCAGTTCCAGCCCAGCTGTATTTTGGGCTTTACTGAAATGATGGGTTTACACAATATGTGTGAGTGTGTGTGGGTGTGTGTGTGTGTGAGAGAGAGAGAGAGCTTATAATTAATTACCTGCGTTGCATACTGCATTGTGTGCACTCAACAGGAGAGAAGTGGATGATGTCTAGCTGGGTGTTTTTCCATGCATGATTTCTCTTATTTCAGCAGAAAGGGAGAAGACTCTAAAATGGCTGTGCAGTTATCAGCAGCACCCTTCACTTCTCTAGTTATGTAAATGTATCATGTGCTGATGGGTGGCTTCTCTGTGTCTGGGTCTAATTATCTCACAATGAATCTATTTTAT
Organism: Novumbra hubbsi; assembly: GCA_016801125.1. Lineage (NCBI taxonomy): Eukaryota > Metazoa > Chordata > Actinopteri > Esociformes > Umbridae > Novumbra > Novumbra hubbsi. The sequence goes on along the minus strand of JACXGK010001329.1, from coordinate 36,614 downwards.
CCATTAAGTTAGGCCTGTTTCTCCCTCTTTCTGACTGGAAGTTAATTAAAAACGGATGTAGGATTCTGAGAATGTAAGATTATGGGTGTTGTTTGGAAGGTGAAGATAAAAGATTGTAACTTCCTGATATGGCAGGAAGATGAATCGTGGGACGGCTTATTAGTGCTTGTCTCAGGTATTGTGTTTAAGTACCTAATCTAGCATAATGAGCACTCTGTCATTCTCCCAATTAGACCTCACACTTTCCTCTCTCACCCATGCACTATACATTACCTGTGTTCCTCTCAGGCTTCTATACATAGATGTTCCTTTCATCATGGTGCTTCCAGTCTCGTCTTTAGGAGCGTATCTGGAAGCACTTAGACCGATGCAAAGGGATGTATTTGTGTCTGCATTGTGTCCCAGTTGATATCCACAGCCCTTTCATGTGCTGTACGTGAAGTTGCTGTGGCGTTGCTAACCCAACTCTCTCCTCTCCTCCCTCTCAGGCCTGGATGCCATGAACGCCTCATGTAGGCATCAGCATGGACAGCTGTGAGTCTCCCGTGGTTTCTGGGACAGACGATGGCCTCGGCTCTTCCACGACCGCCCAGCAACAGCAGCAGCATCCCCCGCAGCCCTGGAACGATCACTCTAACTCGCAGGTCCCTCCCAGCAGCCAGCCCCCGACCCTGGAGCCACTGTCTCTCTCTGCGCCCTACCCCTCTGTGAGAGAGCCCCAGCATCAGCAGACCACTCGGACCACACCCCTGGCCCGCGGCGAGCACTCCGCCTCAGGCCAGCAGCGCCCCCGAAGAGAGGGTCACGACGAGGAGCAAGAGGGAGTGAGCTACGGAGAAGAAGACGACGACGAAGACTTGGAGGACTTGGACGACATGGAGATCGACAACTGTTTCCCAAGTCTGCAGCCTTTCCCCGGAGTGCCCATAGCTCCTGGAGGAGGGGGCATGCCCACACTCCTACGCCAGCAGCCCAACCGACAGAGGGGTGTGGCAGAAAGTGGGAGTGAGGAAGGAGAGGAGGAGGAGGAGGAGGAGGAGGAGAGCAGTGATGTGGAGAACCTGGCTGGGGAGATAGTCTACCAGCCTGACGGCTCCGCCTACATCGTAGAGAGCCTCAGTCAGCTGATCCAAAGTGGAGGGGGCGGGGCACCCGGCCTTCTCCCCACTAACTCTCTGCCCGCTGCAGGGAAACCGGGGGAACCAGCCGGGAGCTCTCCCTCCGTATACCCTCAGATCATCAACACGTTCCACATAGCTTCGTCGTTTGGGAAGTGGTTTGGCTCCTCAGACCAAGGATTCCCCAATACCTCAACCCTGGCAGGCCTCAGTCCTGTCCTGCACAGTTACCGCGTCTTTGATGTGCGGCACAAAAGCAACAAGGATTACCTGAACAGCGATGGGTCTGCCAAGAAGTCCTGCGTATCCAAAGATGTTCCCAACAACGTGGATTTCTCCAAGTTTGATGGGCTGGCCCTGTATGGTAAGGGGAAGCCCATCCTCATGTGTTTCCTGTGCAAGCTGTCCTTCGGCTACGCCCGCTCCTTTGCCACTCACGCTGTCCACGACCACCGCATGACCCTGTGTGAGGACGAGAGGAGGCTGCTGGGGGACAACAAGGCGTCCGCCATTATCCAGGGCATCGGGAAGGACAAGGAGCCCCTCATCAGTTTTCTGGAACCAAAAAACAGGAGCTCACCTGCGCCCCCCACCCTGGTCCCGGTGAACTCTGGCCAGAGCTTCTACGGCACGTTCAGTGGGGTCCACCTGGAAGCAGGGAGCAGCAGCGGGGGTAGCGAGGCCCTCCTGAACAAAGACTTGGACTCCTCTAGTTTCCAGCAGCAGCAACGCGGCTCACTACTGGCTCTAGGGGGTCTGGGCACCTCCAAAGCACCCGCTCTTACCTCAGGCCCTGCCAAAGACTCCAGTACCCTGCTGAAGCAGGGAGGGAGAACAGAGGGGCCTCATGGTAAAGAGGGGAACCGCCGTGGGGAGGATGGGGACATGGAGCGGCGAGAAGGCAAGGTCCTCCTGGTGAGCCAGGATCGGGCCTCGGAGGGCGAGGAGGAGCCGATCTTGGAGGACGAAGACGACGAGATGGAAGAGGAAGGCACTGCGCTGGCCTGCGGTGGCAACAGTAGCTGCGTCGGCGAAGAGGCGGGGGAACCGGCGGTCTCAAACCAAAGCATTTCCAAATCTCCTTTATTGATGCCTAGTAGCACTCTCCAGCCCCCTGCCTGTCCCCCTGCAGCCAGCAAGGTCCCGGCTTCCAGCTCCTCCTTCTCCGCCAGGGAGGAGTGCGCGGCTGCGGACGGCGGGTTGAGGAACGCCGAGCTCCCGCTGAGCTTTAACTGCCAGGGCTCCATCCCCGTGGCAATGGCCGCCATCGACAGTGGGGGCGAGGAGGATGCCGCGGGCACCTCCTCACCTCTGGCCCCCAGCGACGCCGTGGAGGAAAGTGCCAATCGCGATAGTGCCACAGCTCCTGAACCAAATGACTGCCCTGCAGATGGAGAGGACGAGGCTGCCGCCCTGCTGCACCACCACCACCTGCACCACCACCACCACCACCATCACCTCCACCCCTCCGCCCACGCGCACCCCCACCCGGGGGGGTCCTGTGACGTGGGCGGCATCGGGGAGTGCCCCCAGAACCACGGGCCCGGAGGCAGTGGTGGTAGCGGCGTGGAATGCCCCAAATGCGACACGGTCCTGGGCTCGTCGCGTTCCCTGGGCGGTCACATGACCATGATGCACTCGCGCAACTCGTGCAAGACACTCAAGTGTCCCAAGTGCAACTGGCACTACAAGTACCAGCAGACCCTGGAGGCCCACATGAAGGAGAAGCACCCAGACTCCGGTGGCTCCTGTGTGTACTGCAGCAGTGGGCAGAGCCACCCGCGCCTGGCCAGAGGAGAGAGCTACACCTGCGGATACAAGCCCTTCCGCTGTGAGGTCAGTACTTCAACCTAGTCAGTTGAAGATCCAACCTAGTCAGTTGAAGTACTGACCTCAGCCTAATGACTAGTATACTGTGAGGTGGTAGGACCTTAGCGCTGTGCCGAATGTGCTGAGATGTTGTCGGACCCGACGTGCAGGCGACACGTCGCGATGTGTCACCTGTATTTCAGGGGCGCGTGAGTCGAAGGCCCGGCGCATTCCCGTTGCGCGTAGCCAGGCGTCCCGCTAACGGTCTTCTTCTGTCTCTAGGTGTGCAACTACTCCACCACCACCAAGGGCAACCTGAGCATCCACATGCAGTCGGACAAGCACCTGAACAACATGCAGACGCTGCAGAACGGCGGCTCCGTCAACTCCGCCGAGCAGCAGGTGTTCGGCCAGCACCCCGGGGGCGTGGGCGTGGTGTCCGTGCCCTCGGTGACCCAGGCCAGCGCCCACCACCCGCCGCACCACCACCACCCCGCCCAGTCCTCCGCCCACATGGCGGTGCCGTGCGGCGCCCCCTCGCCCACCAAGCCAAAGAGCAAGCCCACGTGGCGCTGCGAGGTGTGCGACTACGAGACCAACGTGGCGAGGAACCTGCGCATCCACATGACCAGCGAGAAGCACATGCACAACATGATGCTGCTGCAGCAGAATGTGACCCAGATGCAGCACGGCCGACTGGGCCTGGGGGCCATGCCCTCTCCGTCCGAGGCCGAGCTCTACCAGTACTACCTGACCCAGAACATGAGCCTGCCCCCGGGCCTCAAGATGGACCCGGCCGGAGCCGAGGCCCAGTTCCTGCTGGGGGGCTTTCACCTGGACCCCAACATGGCCGCCCTGGCCCCCCAACTAGGTGAGCTCCCTCAGTCCGCCTCTGCAACAGTGGAGCAGTGGGAGCCAGCCTGGCTCTCTCCTCAGAACTGCCCCAGGTCACCACAGAAATTGTAGACTGTAGTTCAGTGTGAGTTCACAAGGGTGGGATCGCTCTCACTGCTGCCAGCTGGTTATTTATAACATTAAACACGCTGTTATGTACAGTACATTAAGTGACTGAATGGAGAATATACCTTTTTTTATGAAATGTTTCACGTTTTAACCCATTTAGACATAGGCTAATTTTCTTCATTTATTTACTGAATGTGTGTAGCGTGGCCAGTAAATGAATGCAGGAATGGTAAGTAATTTTAAATCTACATTTAATGAATATTGAATATAAAAATGTCCCATGAGAAACAACAGACATCAACCTTTTCTCTGAACTCTGTACACAAGGGGTTAACCAGACAACACACACACACACCTCCCTCACACTCTGAAGTGTATACACCCAATCCTATCTCTCATTTTGGCGGGTCTCTCTTTCCTACTGCCCTGAGGTACAGCTGCCCTACTGAACTTCACATCATTTGCTCTATTTCTAAGCAAGGAGCGCCATTGAGAGATTAAAAGGGGAAGGTGAAAGAATGGCAGTGCATAAAACCAGAGTTTCTTACAGGGTGCACTTAACCCGCATCAACCCCTCTTGTTCGGCCATTGTGTATAAGACTACTTGGTAGTTGTTACCATATAACAGTGTTTTATCACCACGCCTGGACCATGGTCCACTGCTGTGTCTTGTATAGGGGAGCTAAATCAATATGTGGGCCCAGCGCCTCTTCAGACTGTGGGATTCATTTGAGGACAGTGCTTCACTCCGAGTCAGCTCTGAAGAGTGGACCTTTAGACTCAACAATAGTGGCGCTATAACAACTGCTTCAGTTAGGGATTTTTCCTGTTGACTTAAGATGAGCTGAGCCATAGCCGGGGGGGGATTGAAATTAAAATTGGCTGTTATATGTCCCGTGGCCTAAAATATGAAGCATCACATCTGCATTTTCACACTTCTGTTCCTAGCACACATGGGAGGCGAGTTTACATTGCCAGTCTGAGTCACTCTATCTGGGTCAGACAGGCTGGGAAAGTCCCCCTGTGAAACCTTGTTGCCTCACAATAGACGGTGAGGCAGGGAGAAGGGCGAGAGGACTGGGTGAGGGTCCCTCTGGTTCACCCCAGTCTTCCAAACCTGCTCTCCTCTGAGCAGTCACTGTTTCTCATTATTCCCCAACTGCCACTGAACCACCGCTGGAGCTCTCTCTCTTTCTCTCGCTCTCTTTCCCCCCCCCCCCGAACGTTGTAATTGCAGCTATAAATTTTATCTTGGTCAAAGAAGGGAGGAGTGGAGGCCTCAATATGGGTAATTCAGCAGCATAGCTGAGTGTTTGGTGTGCCAGTTACAACCCCGCGGTTGTACAAACTTGTCTCCGACTGTCGCCGGTTCAAAGACACAAACAAGAATTGATTGCTGTGACTAATTCTTTTTATTTATCTCTTTCAAATCTGTTGCCATTTGGTTCATTTCCCGGCGAGGGGACGTTTAATAAGCACGTTACGGGGAGGCAAAGACGAGACACCGCGCTCAGCCGCAAAAACGAACGCGGTGTCATCCGTGTCATCCGCACGCACCCCCTCTGATTGACACACTGATACGCATCCCCCACGCATCTTCGAAATCACTGCTCCGCCCATGCGGCTCAAGGAAGGAAAGCGGCTCTTGATGTATCAGTTTGGACTTGCTCCCTTGTCCTACTGTGGTGTTTGGCGTCTGAGGACATTGTCAGGAAGTTCTGGAGGTGGAGCTGACCTCACATGGTCCCTCCCTCATAGTGACCCGGCTCCCCAGGAGTGGGCTGCAGTAGACGGAGAGGGGAGAGGGGAGAGGGGGGGGGTACTTCGGATCTTAGCTATTGTGCGCTCCTTTTTGTATCCCATATACTGCCTGAATGATGCAGCACCTAGGTAAAGCTCTCTTACAAAAATTCACACGAGCCAGACCGCTGCTAATCGTTTGAAAGTTTCAACAAGCCCTGGAGACACGGGTTAGTATAGTCATAACTCAGACGTCCCAAAGTTTATCATTTTAATGTTATTTGAAAGTCCAAATATTTCCACAGCGCGTTGCCTCTCCTTCCCTAAACATTGATACGGACGGACAACGTCTCAGTCAACATACTGTAGGTTGTGCCGTGTTTCAGAGACCCGCTTACATCTGAAACACATGTACAGACCGCAGGCCAGACCAGTCATGACAGTGGGGCTAATCCCTCTGCGTGTCTGTTAGCGTACACGCTGGAACGTTGTGTCGGAGCCACGCAGGAACAAAGCCACAGTAATCGCTGTCCTCCACGGATGCCAGGGCACAATTAGACGCAGAATCTCCGTCCTGAATCGAGTCAGTCGCCCACTTCTCTGTCAGTGGCATCGGAGATACCGCAGGTGATGCGTGACGTATCACGCGTATTCTCCGGGACCACGGGGGAAAGAGAGGACGAGACCGAGACGAGAGCCGTGAGAGTAGGGGCCTGGGAAGGGCTCCAGTAGGGGGGCTTGGCTGGCGAGGTGGTTTCAGAGGGCTTCACAGAGGTCTCCCTCTCCCTGCTATAAAGTCTCAGGTAATGGGGGAAAGTCCGAGAGCAGGCTGCATACTGCAGCAATAAATAAAAAGGGGCTGCTGGAATTAATTTAGTGTCGAGCCAGGCAGGTCAGCCGGTGCGCTCCGTCTGGGCAGTGATAGATTAAAAAGCAGTGAGCAAAGGCCAAAACTCCCCAGCCACTCTTACCTCATTTTTACCGCCTTTTGTTTCTTCCCCGTTTCCCCCCCAACTGTACAGACACAGTCCTATCTGTTGTTAGGTATGGATGCAGGCATAGCTTTTTTTGCTACATACCCCCAAAATCACCACATCCCCCCCCCCCACCGCCACTCAGAAAGCCTAGCTCTCTACCGAGCCTGATTAATATGGTAGGTGTCTGTATCGATTTAGCAGTGATACACAGTTGAAAGAGGGAGAGGAATCCAGACGGAGAAGTGGCCTCTTATTATTATTCCGTGTACAAGGGCACCAGATTTGATTTACAGTAATATGTTCTTGGGAACTCTTTAGTCTTCTTGTAATGATAGAATAACTTTCTTTTTCTGCGGTGCTCACGGCCTCTGGAGTTGATTTAGTGCCGGGCCGTGAAAGTGCACCAGTCCAAACAGGGGTACGTGTAAATCCATACTCTGGCGGTGCAACATTTCAGATCCCTGCGAAAAAAGGTCCAGGTTTTCTGTTCCTCAGCTCAAAGGAAGAGGATAATCTTGATTCAATAAAATTAGGTACATAAATACACACATGCACATTATCCTCTGAGGGGTTTTGGAACTGGAGAGCAAATCCACTTTGACTGCAGAGACAAACATGGCTCTTTGTTGAAAGTTGAACCGTACACCTTTCACTTTCCCCAGGACTTTTTCATGCTGAGGGCGGCTTAATCTGAGAGCCCTTTTTGGAAAACCCCAGGCCTCCACCCCCTCTAACAAACTCTAAATAACTCCTTATGTCCAGAAAAGTACATGTAACACAAAGTGAAAGAGATTGATGGCTCGATAGGAATAATCCCTCAAAGCTGTGTTTAGAATTCAGAGCTTGTGAATTTTTTTTAAAATAACAGACTGACCGGGTGCATGTAACCTCTCTGTCTGTCTCTCTGTCTGTCTCTCCGTCTGTCTCTCTGTGTATCTCTCTCCCTGTCTCTCCCCGTCTCCCTCTCTCTCCCCTGATGTGTAGTGGGCGGGGAGATCCCCATGGACGTTCGGCTCGGCGGCGTGGGCGGTCAGCTTGTGTCCGAGGAGCTGATGACCCTGGGGGAGAGCCTGTCTCAGACCAGCGACCCCTCCCTCAAGCTGTTCCAGTGCGCCGTGTGCAACCGCTTCACCACGGACAACCTGGACGTGCTGGGCATGCACATGGGCGCCGAGCGCAGCCTGCCCGAGGAGGAGTGGCGCGCCGTGGTGGGCGACTCGCACCAGTGCAAGCTGTGCCGCTACACCACCCAGCTCAAGGCCAACTTCCAGCTGCACTGCAAGACCGACAAGCACGTGCAGAAGTACCAGCTGGTGGCCCACATCAAGGAGGGAGGCAAGGGCAACGAGTGGCGTCTGAAGTGCGTGGCCATCGGCAACCCCGTGCACCTGAAGTGCAACGCCTGCGACTACTACACCAACAGCCTGGAGAAGCTACGCCTGCACACGGTCAACTCCCGCCACGAAGCCAGCCTCAAGCTGTATAAGGTGCGTGGCCGGTTCATCCCTCTCTGCCGTTAACCCTGCCCTCATCCCTCTCACATCTCGCCCGGTAACTCTACCTTCGTCCCTTCTGCCCGTTTGCCTTTATTCGCACCAGATTGTCCTTCGCAGTAATGCGCCGCAGATCACAGTTCAGCAAACTATTTCTGGCGTAGCTTCGTCTTCCATTAATGACTGATGGCCATGTCTTCTGAGTCTTTTGTTTCCAGAGTCCGTTCACAGGGGCCAGAAAATGGCATGGTGGGTTAGGGAGATAAGGGGTGAAACCTCTAGTAGAGGGATGAAGAAGTGAGAGGAGACAGAGGTTTGGTGCTAATACTCCTTGGAGCGGGAAAGGCAGAATCGTTCTCGACAGCCTTATTGATTTTCGCTGGACTTGGAGCTTCACCTTCTCCTCTAATCATTCCATAATAGCCAATGGATGAACACTCTCGGAACAAATGGACATAAATCTAACAGGCCTGATTCCACTTAGGCACCTATCCTGTCTGTCTGCGGCTAGGCTAGGGCCAGTCTGTGCTTACCCCAAGCTGGCAGAGCTACGGCTAAAGCGCACACACTAGCATGCACAACAAAACACATTTACAGTGGTAGCACATTTGCACAAAGACTAAACTCCATTCTCATGTGGTAGGCTGTGGATTAGATGGGCAAACATTTTACATATATTTTGCTGGATATATTTTTCAGCATTTTATTATTTGTTTTACTTGTGCTGTATGCCTGTTTTGGCCAAAACGTGTAAAACTGGCAACAATATTGTGGTTTCAATCTTGTGATATTAATTACATTAAACAGCTAGGCTGGACCAATGTAAACCCAATCCAAAAGCCTGTCCCCCTGGCCGGTCTTTCATGAATGGTATTTGTGTTGAGAGGACCTCCAGTAACATACTGAAAGGGTTTTTCAACACTCCATTAAGAGGGAAGGTGTGGGCTCTACTCCCAGGGTTACCGTTAGGAAGGCTTGAGGGAGCCGACGGTGTTGATGATTGGTCGGGGTAAGATAGGGGCCCGGCATTCGTTGCGGTAGCCTCTGGGCCTGGTGATAGACAGAAAGCATGGTTATATTGGAACAGGACTGGAACAGTGTCTCCACCAGTCGTGCCCAGACATGTAGCCAGGATATTTACAAATACCGCACTGTTCAAAATATGTAACCCAATCAGTAGGACACGTTGGGCCTGGCCTGTGGAGGCAGAAGGACTGAGATGGGCCTCCTAGTGCCCCAGGTTGGGTTCACCGTCTCTGGGTAGGGCTGGGACAGGCTGGGAATGCCCTGGTTGTTCCCTGTGTCACAAGACACATGCCAATGATACTGTCTCATACTTAACATAAATAGACAGCTTCCTGCCTACCCTCCTTATGCGCTCAAGGTGGAACAAGATGTTTTGTCTGCAAGGAGTGTGAAGAGTTTATATTCCCTTGTCTGTCTGCTTCTGGTTTCCACATGGCCACCTCAGCCGTGCCCTTATTGGAGAAAGTTGGGGTAAGACCACTCAGTCTGTGGAGGATTAAATGTGTACAACGCAGCCTAGCATGATCGTTTTCCACCACTTATGCCTCTTTTGATATTCCTTAAAACTAATTGATCTCCAGAAAAATGCCCTGAGCTCTCACCCCAAGAGCCTTGCCATTCCTCACTTCCAGGCAGCTACTATCCTTCCCGACACGCGGAGCGGTGAAAAAAGCCAAGATGTTCACAAGAGTTATGACAACATTGCAGGAGCCACATGTGATTAGCGGATGATAAGTACATGTTTCTGAGGCTCACTGCAGCATGACTTGGCTCCCAGATTCACAATGTCACACCCTTCATGTCGCTTTGGATAGAGCATAGCAACATGTTGATCTGCTCTATCATAATATGTTGATTTGCTCTGTCTTGATATGTTGCGCTGCTCCATCATGACATATTTCTTTGCTCTGTTGTGATAGGTTGATCTGCTCTATTATAATGGAGCAGAGCAATATAGCATGATAGAGCAGAGCACCATGTCATGAAAAAGCAAAGCAACATTTCATGACAGAACAGAGCAATATATCATGACTGAGCAGACCAGCCTCAAGGCCTAACCCTTACCTCAGCATCAACCCTCAACTCTTACTCCAGCCTCAACCCCTACCTCAGCCTCAACCCCTTAACTGTACCCCAGCCTCAATCCTCAACGCATACGTCATTCACAACCCACAAACGCTTACCCCCAATATCAAGCCCCAATCATGAGCCTCAACCCCCAAAAACTTGACCCCAGCTCCTACCAGATTACATGAAGATGAGGATCGGAGGTTGTTTTATGCAAATAGTAGCGTATTTTTCATACCTTATTTGGGGAGAAACAAAATCATCAAGTCAGCATAAACAGGCTTTAAGATGTGGGCGATCCTTGGGCCACTTCGCCCAAATCAAACTGGTTTGCATTAAACCGGGCCCTTGTGTGCACGGCTCCGTATAAATTGGAGCCTGTAATTACTGGAATTAAAAAGGAAGGTTTAAACTGAGGGCTAAGCTGGATGGGATAATTTGAGAGTTTGCGGTATGCGGCCCATATTAGGGCTTTCTAAAAATAACCCCCCCCACCACCCCACGTATTGGAATGTTTATAAAGTCCACAGAAAGCCTGAGCAAGTCATCCCAACCACACGGACCCCCGAGCAGCGGAGTGATGGAGCCTATTCCTGACTCCGTTGTTCTGGGTTTCAAGACGCCCACTCTGAAGCTCCACTCTGTTGACACACCCCTCTGTTCTAAGATGACCTTTCACCTTCACATCTCCCCACTCACTGTCAGCTTTGTGGTGGTGCTTGGTGATGTCATGACCGTCGCGCGTAAGTACAAGCAGAAGGCTGTACACTATGATGTGCAAGTCACCTCAAGGCTTCAGCTCTCCCGTTCCTCGTACCGACTCGTTGGCCTGTAGAAACCCAGCTTTTACTGCTGATTCACAGGGTAACCTAATGGTAGTAGCAGTCGTAGTGCTGACATGCTTCTCCCGGATGTCTCTGATAAAGAAAAACAGTTTTCTGAAATGTTCCCGGCAGACCTCAGGTGTGGAGGGGGGGCGGTGACGGCTGGTAACCGGCCAGTCCCGCGTCTGCTCCGCTGTCTCGCCTTGTGCTCCGCCCAGACGGGGTAGGTGGAGTCTGAGCCGGCCCGGACGGTGCTTCCAGGCACGGGTTTGGGGAAAGGGGCGGAGCCTAGAGGACTAGCTGGCTACCTTCCCTGTCTCGGGGGTCGGTACGATCCGCGGTAATTGAGATTGATTGGATGTTATTTTTCCTCTTGCAAATGTAGTCCATTAGCTTGGCACATGCATAATCAGTTTAGAGCGCAGTTAGCCGAATGTAATCATGTTCCTCGGTGTCTGCTCGCACAAAATCCACTCCAGATGCCGCTTGGCCGCGGAAAGAGAGGAAGAAAGTGCCGTCACTATCACATGGGGAATCTCTGCCCAAGAAAGCCTTGACACCCCTCCCTATGTCCTGGTCTCGCTCTAATAAACACACACGCACACAACTGTACAAACCCATAGACACCACATACATGCTTCCTGCACCCCTGAGAACAGATCACACGTCCGGTAGTTTTAGCTGCCGAGCCGAACGCTGCTGACTGGGGCCCGGCCCGCTAACCAGCACCAAGCGTCCGCAGCTCGGACGCCTCTCCTCTGCCTATTTTCCCCTCCGGCGCGACCCGACTCCATCGCGAGAAAATAATCTGCAGAGCATATGTGCTATGTAAACCAAGGGATTATCTGCTCATGGAAACACGTGAACGTGTTTCACAGATGACCCCACGCTCCTCAAGCCTCCCAGGCTACGCGTTCACCCCCTCCGCTAATGACCGCCGTTGTCAGGACGGATTCAAAGTCCTCCTGACTGTCACAGGACACGGGAAGCCGCCATCAGCACACGGGAGAGCTGTTGGCCGGCTCCAGAATGGCTTGTTTTTCGTTATCAAACGGTGGGGCAGAGAGTCATTTGGAGTTAAAGTCACAGGGGAACGTTTAATCGCTGACTGGATCCGATACGTCACAGGCCTTTTATCGGGCCGACCTCAGCACCGTCGACAGACCCGCCCGACGGACAGACTGACAGGCAGACACACTCACCATCAGACGGTTAGTGGAGGAGGGAGAGGAGAGAGAGGCCGGTTTAGACAGAGATACTCTGCTAATTATCATGGCTGGCCTGTGATTGTTCTGTAATAGTGCTCAGTGGGGAAGGGTGCAGTGGTTCCAGGAAGAGCTGAGCTCTGATTTACTGGTACTACTGCTCTAATAAAGCTCTCGCTGCACATCCTGAGAGACAGCCCATTCCCTTTCTACACACACACACACACACGCTCCCCCTTTGCAACGATCACCTTTGCAGGGGCTAGGGTGAGTTGCACCACACCACTGTATCAGTCCCATTTGTTAGTGCACAGCGCGTTAGTGCAGCTGATATATTGTAAACCAGAGGAAGCGTTTAAATTGTGTTGGTGGGGCTTCTTTACACTCCCTCAGTCAACACAGCTAAGATCCAGCCCACCACCTCCTCTCCCTCCCTGTGGCCCTCCTACAGGCTGGTGAACTCTGGGCTCCATGGCCTAAACAGATCCTAATCACTCCAGAGGGAGAACGGGGCTGCCACAATCTGCCTACTATTGGCTGTCGTGGCTGTCGGTCAGGCCAGCAGGGGCGTGGTGTCAGCACAGAGAGGGAGGGCTCAGGACTCGGTGCTTGGCAGTTTGCTGGAATTTCACAACTCCTCCGGCTCCCACCTCGGAGAAGGCCAGGCGCTGACCCCTAGCCCAGCTGCTGATTGGGAGTGCATCTACCCCTGCGTGGGGGTTTCAAGGGCCAGCGCAGAGAGAGAGTGTGGGGGAAGGTCCAGCTCCCTACAAGCCAGTTACACTTGCTGTTTACCTAGACGGACCAGTAGAACTAGATGGCCTAATAGAATGGCTACACGGCCCAGGCCGGCCTCCTCCTCACTGTCGGCCAGAGATAAGGATGTGTCCGGCCCTGAGTCATGTCTCCGCAGGCCCGCGGAGGGCGGTGCCGACGCGGGGAGTGGGATGTTGTCTTCTGGTTCGGCCAGGAGTTGGAGTTCCCTGGTTATCGTGTTTGTTTTGACTCGGGAGTTGTTCTCGTTTGGGCGGCTGAACAAGAGCCACTGAGCACGCTCCGGCCGGTGTGCAAGGAAGCTGTTGATCCTATTATCTGTTGCTCCATCAGCAGAACAGGCGGATTGGCAATGAAGGGGAGGGCCAGGGGAAGGAGGGAGGGGTGTGTGAGGGGGCGGGGAATTTAGCCGCTCAGTGCATACTGGGGGGGGGGGTATTTTCTGCTGTCAGTGCTGGCTGAGATGAGCAGGTCTCCCACACACCTTCTAATTCAGACACCCCTATCCCTCATCCTTTCCCTCTCTCTGTTCCCTGTCTTAATTGTCTTTTTCTCCTCCCAGGTTCTCCCCCTCCTGTTCCTCGCCCCTTCTTTGTCTCCTAAACATGAATAAACAAGGCAAATACCCGTCACCCTCAGAACCAACGGGGATGGCAGACCAGTGGGTGGTCTTATATGGGGCTCTGCTTAAGGTTAAATATCTTTAATCCAACCGGGCTGGAAAACTAAACATTCTCCCCAGCCAAATCCTCTTTCTCTGTCCCTCACCCAAACCCCTCCCTCCTTCACAGTGGCTTGCTCTCCACTGTGGGACAGTGCTTGTGTTGTTTACGCACCGGTTCCTTTATTCACTCTGCAGTAGATTTGGGTTTCTTAAAACACCTTCTAAAGGATAAACACATTATTTCACCATTTAAAGAGATTCAAGCAACAACAACAAAAACTATTCTCAAAGGCGGCATTTGTACTGCTCCAGTCAGGACCAACCTACGGTAAGACCGAGAGCTTCTTTTAACTTGATGAGGGGGGAATTATTGAGAGTGCAATTACATCTTACAGAATCAACTTCCTGTGCCGAGTCCGGCCGGAGGGTCTCTTTCTCTATCATCTAATCAGTGTTTTACCATGCCACAGCCAGCCTCAATCTTGTAAAGATGATATTACAGACATATCAGTCATAGTCATATCTCTTTGCCCCCCCTATAGCCCCCCACCCTCTCCCCAGTCCCGGATAACATGGAGATTGCATCCCCTGTCTTGTCTTCAAAGGGGACAGATAAGGGCCACATTTAATCTGCAGGCTCTATGATTTGGTGTTAACTTTGCATGCATTTGCCAGTAAAAGTGCGGCGACATGACGCACCAGGTGTACGTTGCCCCGTATGACGGTGTGATGTCATACGGGGTGTATAGGTGCAGGAGCAGTGTGATGTCATACAGGGTGTATTGGTGCCGGAGCAGTGTGATGTCATACAGGGTGTGTTGGTGCCGGAGCGGTGTGATGTCATACGGGGTGTATAGGTGCCGGAGCAGTGTGGTGTCATACAGGGTGTATAGGTGCCGGAGCGGTGTGATGTCATACAGGGTGTGTTGGTGCCGGAGCGGTGTGATGTCATACAGCGTGTATAGGTGCCGGAGCAGTGTGATGTCATACAGGATGTATAGGTGCCGGAGCGGTGTCATGTCATACAGGGTGTATAGGTGCCAGAGAGGTGTGATGTCATACAGGGTGTATAGGTGCCGGAGCAGTGTGATGTCATACAGGAAATGTAAACTCTGACTTTGCGAGGCCCAAACCAGAGCTCCTCGGGTCCCAATGGCTCCCGGACCAGGTGCCGAGGGAAAGGAGGGATCCCAGGCCTCAGGGTGAGCGCACAGGGACCCCCGCCTGTTTGGGCTGCCGACAAGGGTCTGGGTAGTAGAACTGGGGACTTGAATCTATTGAATCTCATTGCCTTGTAACTTCCCACCAGTGAGTTTAAATGGCCGTTTGATGTGTTGAATCGGCGGCCGGTAATGCAGTGTAATAGGTATGCATTTTATTACCTAGACTAACATTTTGTGTCTGAAACGTGTTATTCTGTTCTGCAGCCCCATCCAAACATTAGATAATTCTCTCCGCTGGCTTTTTTTCCTGTAAGTATGCGAAGGGCCGAACTTTCAGTTAGACACAGTTCCTGGGGAGAATTGAACTCCTAACCTGGGGATCCTTGAGGCCTTATTTCTGTACTGTGAGGAGAAAAAAAGTCAGCCCCACCCTTCCCCCCATGGCGATGGACGTCCATCCAAGCACCGTATGTTTGGCCTAATTGCCGTGTGCTGAAGTCCGGGGTGGGAACTGGGACCTGTAAATCTATCAGTGTTCTAGGGACAATGTTTTCACCAGATGTAGACGGAAGATTTCATCCCTTTGTAATTAAGCGGTGCAGCCCAGGGTGTCATATGGTTTTTATTGGGGCCCTCTGGAAAAAATCATTTGGCACCTTGTTTCCTCATCATGCCATTTATTCTTGTATAAAAGGGGGGTCAAATGGAGAGAGGAAGTGAACAAAAAAAAGCAACGGAGAGAAAATAAAATCCCCTGTTTGAATTCCTGTATGAAAATGCCTGGGTATTGATTTAGGAGACGGTGGTGCAGAGGGAGGATGTAGGGGTCACAGCACTCCCAGGAAATCAAAGACATTTTCTCAGACAGAAAACAGTATTAAAGAGGAAATAGAACAATCTATTAGGACACAAAAGTTTTCCCAAATGTTGGGGTTTTCCCCCCGGTATCAGCGTTTCCACCTGCGCCCTACATGAAGCTCATTAAAGGAATGAGTGAGAGAGAGGGAGAGTTTAGGTCTCAGGACAAGAAAGCTTTTCAACTTCTCAAGGACACCGCTAGCTCACTGCCTTTATGTTCCCTCATAACTAACTGATGCCTAGAATAGATTAGCAGGATTTTCTCTCTGTTCCCATAAGCCCCGCCCCAGAAGGCATCAAAACCACTCACCTCCACCTCACCCTGTTTTGTTTAGGTGCCAAACTTAGGGGTCGAACTTTCAAACTTAGGGGGCGACCTTTCAAACTTAGGGGTCGAACTTTCAAACGTAGGGGTCGAAAAGTCTGAATTGGGTGGTTGTGTTTTTTACAAGCCACAGCTGGCGAAAGTGCGATGGGGGTGGTGGAGGGGGGTGCTTTTGTTCAGAATAAGCGGTTTCACACATTTGTGTTTTATAAAGCCCTTTTCAATCTCTGTGATTTACAGAGCTGTGCTGTCCTCTTGGAGGGCCTCTCTGTGAGCTCAGATCAGAGATGCACACACCAGAGCATGTCTTTACCACAGACCCTCTCAGCTCTCTTCCACAGGCTAGGCCTGCTCCCAGATTACTGACAACCATCCCTCTTCTCCTTCCTGGCCAGGCCCACAAACCCCACTTATAACACCACCACATTCAATCAACACCAGGCCTAACATTAGGGCCCGCTGAAAGATTCAAACGTGGATCCTTCTTTCAAATGGCCTATCTCTGTCACTCCTCAGGAATGTCTTTTAATTTATGCCTGTCTCGTTGGAAGGGTCTTGTTGGAGTAATTTGAACCATAAGCACAGTCTGTGCTACTGTATTACGAGGTCTCTGGGAGCTAGTTTATTATGCGATGCCCTATAATAACTGTGCTGCGAGAGTCAACGCAAGATCTGCTATGCAAATTATTATTCAAATGATCAATATATTAATTTAAGCGACTGAAAGGAGAGAGTAGCGAGTGTCTTATTAATGAGTTTTATGAACTAGGCTTTATTAAATATTTTGTTGATGTTGCGCAGGAGAGGAGTGTATATTAATTCTTGCGATGGCGGGTCCCCGTGGGCTGACATCACCACCGACGCGCTCCCTTCTGAGGTTCTCCTCCAGTCTTCTGACGCATCCGGTGTCTGAGGAGTACTCGTCCCAACATCATTTCGCAAATATGTTATGAGAGATGCCGTAGTTGGGGATGATTCCCTCCATATTGCCCACCAATATCCCCCTCCCTTTAGCCAGCGTCAAGTTACTCGCTTCTTTGGTCCCTGCAGGAAGGGGCTTTGTTCCTGAATGGCCGGGAGCTGGAACCCTCTTCACATTAGATGGATTTCATTTGAAATGAAAAAGGAATCTAGACCCTTTCTATTTTTGTTAGATAAGTCTGACTTTGTTTTTTCTAAATTCTTAGTGTTCGTTGTGCTGCCATGGGCAACTTTGAAGTTGATGAAAGATGAAATGTCAAAATGTCTGTCGTTTCTGGGATATCAAATGGATTAAAAACAGTCAGGATTATAAGCATAAGGAGCCAAATTATTGCAGTACATGAAAAAAAAAATTGTTCTTAGGACCTGGTGTTTTTACTGACTTCCTGCTGGAGAGCAGGTTTCAACACTTCTCGTCTCTTTCCCTCCATATAGGACTTATCATACAATGTTCCTCAATTCCCAATTATTCCCACTATTTTCTCCTCTCATTTTGGGTTGGTTGACTTGTGGACTGAGGAGGAACAAATAGGAACAACTTTGGTCATCCCTCTAGAATCCCCATTGAATGTTATATATTAATTGTTAATATTCTGTGGTGAGGTAGGTTGCGTTGAACCATTAATATGGTTGTATAGGGCAGGCTGCATGGTCTCAGTATACATATGTACACAGCACTCATACCAGGAAAGACTGAATGTTAGTAAGGCTTGGCAGTTGGGAGGTTTATAAGGATGTTGTTTCAAGTTCATTGTTGATGTAAATGTAGACTG
The DNA here is from genome assembly GCA_016801125.1 of Novumbra hubbsi. Taxonomy (NCBI): domain Eukaryota; kingdom Metazoa; phylum Chordata; class Actinopteri; order Esociformes; family Umbridae; genus Novumbra; species Novumbra hubbsi. The sequence goes on along the minus strand of JACXGK010001329.1, from coordinate 18,853 downwards.
TACATTACGATCTCAAGTGAAGGGAGGTTTGGTGCGCGAGCCTTGCTGCCCTTACATCTGGTGGGTAGTTTAGTGCCTTTCAGAAGGAGAGCCTCAGCAACGGAGTATTCCCAGTATTCAACTTAACTTTTTTAATCATTAAACATGATGAAGCCATCTCCGCAAACTCAGAGGTTTATATACGAAAATCAAACACCATCTGCCATCTCTGATCAGAGGCAACAGCCATCAGACCAGGGTTACGAACAGGAAAAGCCATTAACTGCCAATCACTGCATCGATCGACAAGCCAGTCCACCACTAACATCACCCCCCACAACCCCCGCCCCGCCCCCAACACACACACGGCGAGAAAGACAAACACTCAGTCACGTAAAAAACGTACTCTGTACCGAGTTACAGCAGTCAGCATTTGAAGGTTGATTTAGTCAGAGGGAACTAGTCCCCCTCAACTTTGTTGGCTTCTATCTCAGTGTTATCTCATGAAATATCTCCTGGGGGGGCCTGCTACCTTTCACCAAGGTTGTCTCTGTGTCTTCACCCTTGGCTTTGGTGTTCTGAAGGACCGTCACTGCTAAACACGTCTCATTTAAAAACGCCGTCTACCCATCGTGAAATCATGTGAGGGTCAACACTTCTCCCCTGGACCGTTTCGTTCACATGTTTGGAGTCCTACATCAGATAAAAAGGGAAAACTAATAGAGTCAGCGAAGGACAAAAGGAAAAACAGAGGGGATTGATCCCCCCCCCCCCCATTTTCAATGGCATCGTTAGGACTAAGGGTCATTAGAAGGATATTTACCTACTTCCCAGCTTAATAGAGATGCGGTGTATCAGGGAGGATCGGGAGCACAGGTCAGGGCTGGGGGGAGCAATTAAATTCTATGGATCCAGGAGGCCTGGACTCAACCCATTGTGTGGGATGCAGGCACCAACTGATAGGTGAGCTAAAAGCAAGGGAAAGGCAATACATATTGAACACGGCCATATTCATTTATTGAGCTACGCTACAAATGAACTAGTGCTGCATTAGTCAGACACACACACACAATTTTCACACAAGGCAATACACGCATTTGTGTTTTGCACTGTCAGGAGTCGTGTGGGCCTGCCTACCAGTACTTCACATTCCCAAAGGAGTCCTACTATCAGTATACTTTTGTCTTGTTCGTCTATCTGGCTGGTGTTTCTCCGGCCGCACAATAGCCTGTTCCCAGGCGGACATGATGGATGTGCCCGGGGCCCTCGCTCCGCATCTGTGGTGGCCTCATGAGCCTTGGAGGGAGAGGCGGGTGGAAGGGAGGCCAGAGATACTAACCAGACTGGCCGTTTTCCTCGTCCTGCTCATAAATATTTGCCTGGCTGATTTATAAACAGCGCTGCTAGAGACCAGATCAAAGTGAGCCGTAACCGTTGCATAAAACCAGGGCTTTTCACAACCGTGCTCACCGGCTAATAAAAGACGAAGCCATATATCACGCGACATATTGGCAAGAGTTTCCAGTGGCTCGGTGAGGGTTAAACCTGGGAGTTGGCCCCGGTGTCACTCTAGGTCTCACGGCGCTAGGCTACGAGCTAGGCACTCTAGTGAAGGGCGAGGTGCTATTGCCTGCGCTGTCCTGCGTTCGGCCCATAAACCGTGTTAAGGTCAGTCAGATTGTTTTGTGTGTCTGTAACCAGTAACTGATATGCTGTCGTGAAATATAGCAGTGGAGCTGGAGGAGTCATTCTGTTGTAGCGAAGAGAGGAGCAGACAGCTGCACAGGCTGGTTCAGGCAGCCAGCCGGTCAGCCGACACAAAGGCCAGGCCCCCTTCCATAAGGAGGAGGAGGCGTGGTGTGTGGAAGGGGGGGTCAGGTCATCTCTGGCGTGGGACAGCTTTATGTTTCCAAGTCTGGACAGAGATCTACAGAGACTACAGTGTCAAGCTCAGCAGCACCTCCTAGACCAGTAGCATTCTGGGTACAGGTCCCCTAGTGGGGTCATGGGAAACTGCAGTGTGGGTTGGCCATAGATTCCCTTTTTCGGTATTATCTTATCAAATGAAATCACATGCTGCCGAGTACATTTATGATTTCAATGGAAGACATGTAAACAGACGGATACCTCAGACTCTTAATCTCATTTTACAAGAATATCTGGTTTCTCCAGATATGCTGTGGGAATGAATGGAAACAGGATGCATACCAACGTAGTAGAGCCGGTGGACTGGAGGAGAGCCGGGCAGACGCGTTCCTGCCGACAGTTTTACCTCCTCGTGGGAGGAGAAGCTCCGTGCGCCACTCTGAAGCCCCCAGGCACCAGCTGAGAGAGGCAGGAGGGTCGTGAGGACGCCTGTTGGCTGACCTCTGTGGGTAATGGCAGAGAAATAAAGCCTCTCACTGGAGATTCCCCCTTTGTCCTAAAAATAGCTGAATAAACAGGGGATCCATCAGCAGGACAGGGTGTGCCCATGCAGGCAGCTACAGGCAGGCTGGTTGACAGTGGTGGTGGGCTGGGCTCCGGAGGTGCTTAATAGCCTGTCGGTCTCCAGCCATCTGGTCCCCCGGCTCAGAGAGGACACGGCGGTACTGTTTTCACTACACACTCCTCCTTATCCTTTACATGACACGTGCTGCCTGCCAGTCTTTCTGGTCGGCCGGCTGAGCGTGATAGCTCAGATATCACGTGACAGAAGTGCTCTTCCACAGCGCCTCTGCCAATAGTCTTGGTTCACCCTCTGGGTTGTTTTTTTTCGATTGGTCTGTGCCTTTCGCCAGCTACTATGACGTTATTGGTTTGTGTGTTTTACCAGCTACTTTGAGGTGAGTGGGCTTTCATGCTGTATGCGTGTGTTTGGTTGTATAATTACTTACTGCGAAACAATCGCACTTGATCAACCGGTTATTGTAGTAGAAACCTTCAAGTAAGGGCAGGTTTAAACCCACAGCGGTGCCAGCATGGAGGTGGACGGACCGTGGGACCGTGGGTTTTCCTTCCGGGGTCACATTCCTGCCTAACTTTGAGCGGATTCGCAGAGTGAGCCTGGCCAGGTAGAACCTGTGTGTGTGTGTGTGTGTGTGTGTGAGAATGAAAAGCAGACAGCTTCTCCCCAGTGTGTCTGACAGTGAGAATTGAGTTCAAAGCCCTGCTGGAACATCACAGAGCTGGAGCTGAGTGAGGCAGACGAGCCAGCCCGTGGTCTGGGAAGGGTTACTGAATTATTACTGATGGTTTCAGGGTAACGGTCCGACTGCAGGTCTGGGGAATATTAATCATTTATTTGATTGTCCGCATGTGCTGATTAATCAATTTGAGGGAGATCTGCAGGATTAACTAGCCTATTATTTCCTTGTAAGAACAGATAAGAGATAAGACTTTAAAATATCATGTTCCATTCATCATTTATTTTTAGTCCCCTGCTGATTAGGGCGAAATAAAAACTGAGGTGAGATTAAGCAGAGCAGCAACAAAGGGGGAGAGCTGTAGGAAGAGAGGGAGGGAAAGGGGGGGGGGGGCAGAGACAGATACGAAGGGTCCAACCAGGAGAGAGGGGGTTGGCAGATTTAACTTCTTCAAAAGAGGCGGAGGGGAACATACTCTTCAAGAGGGACCGCGTAGAAGCATACAGACCCAGACCACACTTTTATTACGGAGAGAGACAACACGACCAGGAAGTTGATTGGAGCCTGTGTGTGTGTCGGTCTGGCTGTGCATGGGCAAGGGCGGAGGCTATTGAGATGGACTCTGGCCCTGTTCTAGGTGAGATCTGCTCTCCTGAGCAGCGCGTCTTAATCCAACAATGGCAGAGTTCCTGTGTGCAGCCCCACCCACACCACATCCACTCTATAAATTCTCCTCGATCTGCCGACTGTTTAATGTGTTATGTCATGTGGTAATTCCTTTGATTCCGACATACCTCCGTTTGTAAATACAAGAGGCATTCAAAGAGCTGTGGTTACTTTACAAGCATGGCACCCCCGGCGCTTTGGGAGGGAATGCATGGCAGTGATAGTGAGGGAGAGAGAGAGGGAGAGAGAGAGGGAGAGAGAGCAGTGGTTAGAAACTGTATTTACTTCCCTTTGCTCCACTGCCAAGCCAACTCCCTCTAGCCTCTGGTTGGACAGACAACAGTAGAGAGGAATGGTGTGAAGCAGGAACAGGACAGAAACCTGAGCTGGAGGAGGAGTTCAATTCTCACTCATGGCTGAAAACGGCTCCTTAAAGTAACTGCCCAGTGAAAATAGAATGTTTAAATGTTTCGTTAACTAGTGCTCCAATAATGTTTGCGATTCCTATTATCTAAATGTTTAGGCTAAATCGTGCATTGGGTGAAAAGAAAACACTGGTTTTCACCAATGTTTATTTCAAAGAGACTATTTAAAATAACAATATTCTTTCCTTGTAGAGTATGATGTAATGCGCCTGGGGAGGGTGAGCTGGCCAATCAGTGGTCTAAAGGCGGATGAGCTGGCCAATCAGTGGTCTAAAGGCGGATGAGCTGGCCAATCAGTGGTCTAAAAGTGGATGAGGAGGCATCTTGCACGTGTATTTTTCGTGACCGGTACACACACACACACCATTCTGTTGTTTCGGAATGTCCACACCATTCTGTTGTCAAGGAATGTCCAAACTATTCTGTTGTGTAGGTATGTTCACTCCATTCTGTTGTTTAGGAATGTCCACTCCATTCTGTTGTTTTGGTATGTCCACACATTGTTTTTAGGTATGTCCACTTCATTCTGTTGTTGAGGTATGTCCACTCCATTCTGTTGTTGAGGTATGTCCACTCCATTCTGTTGTTGAGGTATGTCCACACATTTTGTTGTTGAGGTATGTTCACTCAATTCTGTTGTTTATTAATGTCCACTCCATTCGGTTGTTTTGGTATGTCCACACATTGTGGTTGAGGTATGTCCACTCCATTCTGTTGTTGAGGTATGTCCACTCTATTCTGTTGTTGAGGTATGTCCACTTCATTCCGTTGTTGAGGTATGTCCACACATTCTGTTGTTTAAGTATGTCCACTCCATTCTGTTGTAGAGGTATATCCACACAATTCTGTTGTTGAGGTGTGTCCACACTATTCCAACACAATCTGCATTTTGTAGATTTCACAGATTTTATGAGTAATAAATAGGTTTTGACACTGAGCAAGTTTTACCTTTAACACTTTCCTCGCAGGTTTGAGATTAGTGCTCACATGCTTGATTCACCTCACAATTACTAAACAAAAGGGCTATCTAATCAATAAACAGGAAGGGAGGAAAGTGGAACCCTTTAAGGTTTAGTTTGTGACACTATGCAGCAGTAAATAGGGTATAGGAACGATGCAGTGTGATTTCATATGGGTGTGTAGATATTATGCGGTGTGATGTCATGCAGGGTGTATAGGCACTATGCAGTGTGATGTCAGACAGGGTGATGTCATACAGGATGTATAGGTGCCAGTGCACTGTGATGTCATATGGTGTGTATAGGTGCCAGAGCAGTGTCATACAGGGTGATGTCTGGGAGGTAAATTGTGTTTACAACCTAGCTGTTCTCTTTACATTCTCTCCTTACCACATTCACTGTAGTGGAAGAAATAATATTCTATTTCTACATATGCTTAACAGGGAGGCCAGCTACAAATTGTTTAATAAGGGCCCTCCTAAACATTAATAAATGAAAATCACAAGTAAAACTCTGCTTAACTTGATCTATCAACCTACGTTTGTTTTTACATTTAAAGGAATACACCGCTTTCCTTTTAAAAGTGAGCAGGAGGGTTGTCGTGTCCTGTATTAAATGCCCTTTATGACCAGCCTGCTCCAACGACCTCCGTGACGACACCTAGAATACCTCCGTGTCCTGTATTAAATGCCCTTTATGACCAGCCTGCTCCAACGACCTCCGTGACGACACCGGGGCTAATGGCCCGAGTGGATCCTGGTTATTTTGAGAAACTGCAGGGTCCATCCGGGCCGGCAGAGGTCTTTCAGAACCAGGCTCATCTGCTCTAGAAAACCTTCTGCCAGTGTGTCTACAGCAAAAGGATGCCTCCAATTAGACCAGGCTGTGTTAGATGTTCTGTGATGACGACCATTTCTCAGCTGTAATTGTGCTGCGCTTGGAATGATGAGGGTTTAGGTTATTGATCCCACATTGATCACCCTGATCAATGAGCACTTTGTTTCCTTTTTTATGGAAAGTGAAGTTATGCTTTTTTTCCTCTGGCTAATGAGCAGCCTGGGCAGAGTGACCCTGTAATGCTAGGCTGGCGTTATGCGATGGCAGCCTCTGATGACATGTGATAGAGGAGATTCACCAGACTACAACTTTTCAAAACAACTGCACACACTCCCCTGTTGTTAGAAGATACAGCGGTAGGAAGGAACCTGAAAGGAACTTATTTCAAATGCATGTCTAGCTGTGGGCCAAAAGAATTAAACCTTTACGGCAGACTTATTTTCCCACAGATATTACACCTCCTGAAAGGCAACAGGGCAAAGTTAACCTAATTATAATCAGGTTACGTTTTATTTAAACAATTAGTGTTTGTTGTATGATAATACATACCGACACATTTACTGTTACACACCCTTGTGGTGTGTTGAATGCTTATCTCCTGAATTTTAAATGCTAATCTTAGCTATTATTAGGTTGTCTCTCAAAGTAGTTAGATAAGGTGCTAGTGTAAAGAGGAAGGCTTGGACTGTGACTTTATGCAGATTGGGTACTGGGTTGAAGTTCTATTAGCCTTATTCTGTCAGGGAGCAGTTAGAAGGTACAGTTAGTGGGTGTACTGAGCTGGTAGGAGAACACTCAACAGTAGTTTCACTCCACCAACAGGGTACTTCATGGGCTATGCAAATTATGAGCACTCATTCGTTCTCTAGGAGTCTTTTTAAAGAGAGTAAACGAGAGAGAAATGAGAGAAATGTGCTTTTTTTTACATAATTATTTACGTAACGTTTCACTTTATATTGGCAAGTTCCGACAGACAAGCCGAGAAATTGTACGAGGCTTGAAATAAGGGATTAAAGGAGGGTGGTCTCTCCTACTACCACACTTCATATTGTCAGACTTCTTCATATTGACTTGTATCATCTACTTTGACCACGATTACTTTCTCTCCAGCCTGCCTGAATGAGGGCTACCTCTAGAAAAATGGGTGAACTAGCTGGGAAGGTAACTCTAACGGTTTATATTACAAACATTTCATACATATTTTCCTGCACTTCTAATTATATGCTACGAATTCCAAAACCAATATGCCTAAAATCCCTTTCAGTGTCTTTACTGTCCTTTGAACACACACTTAAATGCTGCACTAAAGAGGTCTTGAGCCACGAAGGAAATGAAATTCTGCATAATGTATATGGTTGGGGATTCTGTTTTTACATTTCTAGAAATCTATAGGAGTGTTAAAATGGTCGTCGTCCCCCACCCGCGTTGTTCATTAACAAATGTTTTAAAGACGTGAAGCACTCTATGTTGCTTCAATGGCCGCTTAAGATAATTAGCTGGCCAGTTTAGAGTGTTAGCAAAGGTACATCCCTGGAGGAGGCCATGCTAGGTCAAGGCCAGGCCATGCTAGCTAAACATTTTCCCTATTAAGGTTTCACACACACACACACACACACACACTCCAACTAATTTTTTTAAAAGAACAGGAAAGTTACTAGTGAAAAACCACTGTATTACACTCTCAGCACCTTATTGCATAGCCTGAAGCAGCAACCAATTATGTGGTAATGAAATATTTACACAGCCGAACTGGGAATGCCAGAGGTGAAAGCCGGATAATACAAGCCTGGGGGAGACTGAGTTTTGTACTGCTCCTCCCATTGTTACCTCAGCATCTCTTATCTCAGCCAGCCAGTCTGCCAGCCAGCCAGCCAGCCAGCCAGTGTGGAACAGGTGAGAAACTAATGACAGCACCCAACCCACGGCTTGAGTATAGGGTCAGAGCTCCAGCCCAGCCCTGCAGACACCTTGTCTCCCTGCCCCCCCTGTTCCACTCTGACACACACTGGCTCATCAAGGGCCTATTCTAGGTTATGTTTCCTAGAGAGCTTGGTAGAGAAAAGGAAGGCCAGCCAGGTTGGTGACACTGACGGCCAGCAGAGCAGCGTGGTGCTAACTGCTGATTCAGGGAGATCCAGTTTGACCCCAGGGGTGCAGCGCTGGGTCTGGTAACCCATCTGTCGTCTGTCCCTGTCACAAAAGGGTCACAGCATATTCGTTGGGGGCCACTGGGATGTTTGTTGTCATTGACTAATGTCGTTTTGGTAATGTTCTGCCTCTGAATTTCATTTTCACTGACTGCATTAATCATCACAAGTGCCGTTTGTCTGTACCCCCCCTAACCCCCCCTC
>JACXGK010001329.1:0-10411 GCA_016801125.1 Novumbra hubbsi | reverse complement strand
CAGGGTCTGTTACTTGTTTATGGGCCAAACCGGTTCTGTCTTTACCCCGGCCTCTGCCTCCACCTTTACCTCGGCCTCCACCTCACCTTGGCCTCCACCTCTACCTTGGCCTCGGCCTCTACCTCATCCTCACCTCTACCTGCATTCTACATTGCCTCAGTGTGTCTGTCATCTGTCTAATTTGCTGGAGCACTGACACTCATAAACCCCAGACATCCCTGTTCTGCTAGTCAATGCATTGCCATTCCAGAGCACACATTTTCTTCTGGCACAATGTGTTTTAATGCATTCCTCTAATTCCTTGCTGATTTTCATGAAGTTGCAGATAAAATGCAGGATTTCATTCCATTCTTGACTCAAGGCCCCTTTAGTGTCGCATTTTAGTGTGTGTTCGAAGGACATTAAAGACACTTAATGGGATCTTAGGCATATTGGTTTTGGAATTTGTAGCATATCTAGAGGTACAAGAAAATATGTAATATAAAAATATAAAAATATTTGTAATATAAACTCTCAGTTAGAGTTACCTTTCCAGTTAGTTCACCCATTTTTCTAGAGGTAGCCCTCACTCAGGCGGGCTGGAGGGAAATTAATCGTGTTCAAAGTAGATGATACAAGTCAATATGGACAAGTCTGACAATATGAAGTGTAGTAGTAGGAGAGACCACCCTCCTTTAATCCCTTATTTCAAGCCTCATACAATTTCTCGGCTTGTCTGTCGGAACTTGCCAATATGAATCGAAACGTTACGTAAATTATGTAAATAAAGCACAAGAAATATGGGTATTACATTAGTATTAGATTGAGTGTCAGCACAAACAATCTGTCCAAAACTCTCACCATCTACCAGCCCAGTGTGGAATAGCCTGCCTTCCATGCTTACCATGGCCAGCCTTTAAGCCTTGCCCGGAGGCCCAGCGCGCTGGCTTGGGGGCTCAGAGTGGTCTGGGTACCAATTCATTGAACTGATCGTGTTAAAGCAACGTGCATAGTGACCATGAACAGCAAATCCCCTTCAAGCTGGTGGCCTTTATATTATATAGGTGGACTCCCCCAAAATGTGGCACAGTGTACAAACCGGCAGTCAGAAGTCCTGTGGGCTGGGTGTGTTGGTCAGACGATGTTAGGGGCTTCTGGACTGTGGCTTCCAAGTACAGCTGGGGATTTTCCACAGATCTGCCTGTTTTCTCTCCCTGCTGTGAAAACGTCTGTTTGTCCTGAATGGGTCTCATGCCCTGTGGAAGGTGGCTGCTGAGAAACCAGCTCATCACTGGATCCAGCAGAGCACACTATCAACTCTATCAACCCTAACTCCTCCACTGCTCCTGTACTTAGACTCACCCCTAAACAGCTGGCTACACTACTAGCCAGTCGTGACACACCAAGCCAACTCTGGTTTTCCGTTTTTCTCTAAGCTCTTATTTCTCCTAGGATAGATATGACCTGTGTTAGGAAAGCCTTGATGCTTCTTGACGACCGGTCTTTATTCCAAGCGCAGAGGAGAAAACATCAAGGCCTCTGAAGAGCATGTGAATATCTATGCTTTCATGCAGTCTCCTGTTTGGCATGTAATGAGAACCAGAGGAACACATTTTTCCCCAGTCGGTCCCGTCCTAATAATTACCATCACCGCTGTCCAAAAGGGAGGGTTGTGTTGTTGACGAGGTAGCGGGGAGGCAGTGGGTTGCTGGGAAGAGCAGCGCCAGGGCAGGTCCAGAGTTGCCCTCGTGAAGTTCCAGATGTCACGGAGCCGGTCCAGATGGCACGGAGCGGTTGGGACAGCTGTTTGCCTCGGGGCCCCTGTGGCTCCGCACGTCCAACGCCTCCTGCAGGCAGAGTTGTGATACTGCAGCCTCGGCCCTGCTCTCCTCCGGGGCGGCGTGGAAGCACCAGGAGAGCGTGTTTGTGTTTGGCCAGGCGGGGCTCCGGTGGGCATGGGCCAAGGCTCGTTATCACCGTGCAGGGCATTGATCCCCCCCCCCCCGTGCCCGGCCCACCGGCTCAGCCTCCGTTCGGCGTTTCGCGGAGACTCGCCCATGAATTATGCGGACACATTGATCAGCTGATGAAGGGCCATTGTTTCGAGGCCCGGGTCATTATTGAAGGAGGGATTACCCGGCGCCTGTCCTCAGCCGCGCGTATGTGAGGATGTATTACTTGGCTGCTTGTCACCCCCCCCCGTTCCCCCTCTACTCCCCGTTCCCCCGGCCACACAAAGACACCGGCATGCACACACTGTCAACAGGGGCCAAATGACTGGCCGCATTGATTGGCTTCCCTCCGCAATTATGTCCCCATTGTTTACTCTCCAGCATCTTACTTATTCAAAAGGAATTCAATAATTATTGCTTTATTTAATGTTAAAGTTAGGCTGAGTGGCTGCTGGGGGCCCGGCCCAGCCCGCGGCAGTATTGTATTAGGGCACTTAGTGACCCCCCCGCTCCCAGAAAGATCCCAGCGGCCCGTGTTTACCTATATGCCCCTGCCTGTGGAAAGCTTCCTTCATCCATCTTTACCTCAACTCCCTCACGCATGACAAAGAGCCCCTCTGTCTCTATCGCACCGAGACTTACACGCGGCCTGCTGTTTATGCATTTGTTTCAGTTGATCGTTGCCACACAATGGCACTGGGGAGAGCTACTAATTATCTGGTGTGCTTCTAGAGACAAAGGCAGAGGGACCGGGGTCGGGGTGGGGTGTAGGAGGGGGGCAGGAAGCGGTGGGCAGGCAGTGTGGGGCGGGTACGACGGGGCAAGTTGCTGCTTGCGGTGGATAATTCGAACCAGCCACTGAACTTGGCACCCGGCTCCTCCTCTGTGGTCCATGCTGTTGCTCCTGCTGCTGCCGATGGGAATCGCGAGCCAAGCTGCAAGCACTCAGACTCCTGCAAGCTCCTCTCTGCCTGCCTTCCAGGGGAATCCCAAAGCCCCTCTTTACTAGACACCGGCCTCCTCCACCCCTCCACGACCCGCACACACACACACACGAGTGTTTTATTTTACACGCAGCCTAAAGTGGGTTTAATTTCACACCCAACCCAGGGTGGTTTTCACCCCGACAGGCACATCTCTTTTGTCTCTTTTCACCGTGAAATACAATGACCTCATTGGCTGTAATTGCTGCCATGACATCACTGTGTGGTAATGACAGAAGTGCTACTTGACATTATTCATCAACACACGGCTTGTGCCTGGAACTGGCTAATCATTTTGCCCCTCGGTCAATGGAGACACCCTGACCCGTGTGCTGTGATGCCACGTGACACCTGCCCTCCCTCACATGGGAAACGGTGGATGGGGTTCATGACGGGGCGTGACGGTAGTTTCTCCTTTCTGCCCCGTGTTTGTCCGTCCCCAGCAAACACACTCAGGTGAACGGGCAGGCGTCCCCGAAAGGGTCCAGGTTTGCCTCCAAGCGCCCAGAACGGCTGGGAGAATTCCATAGCCACACATAGCCAGACACTCACTGGCTCGTTCACGCTGGGAATTTCGCAGCTCTCACTGAATTGATAGACATTTAGCCCGTGGATAGTCATCTGTTTTAATGCATTAATTTTGTATTAACAGCACTGCCAAATTTAATGGTGGAAATTGGGGTATGATCATAATGGAAAGTGTCTGCATGCCTGACTGTGTGTGTGTGTGTGTGTGTGAGAGACAGCCGTAGCGCACTTGTGTGTTCGTGTGTGTGCATATGCTGTATTGCTCTATTGGGGGCCATTCTGAGAAATTACCGGCTTGTGTTTGCTCTTTTATTGCCTTTCACCCTTCCAGTAATACCCACCTCCATGTCATGTTGGTTCTCCTCCCACAGTTCTCACAGTTGGTTCTCCTCTCACAGCTCTCACCGTTGGTTCTCCGCTCCCAGTTACAGCACTGCGTTCGTGTTGAAGGTGTGTGTTAGTATCCCATTGAAGTGGATGGAAACGCGGATGTATTCAGCACTCTGGGTGGGTGTTGTTACTGATCCAGCCTCTGATAGCACTGAGAGGTGGGGGGTCAGGCAGAGGGTGGGTTGACGCCCACGCTGGCCCTTCCCTCTCTACCTGTTTCAGGGATGCACACGCACCTTCCTCCCAGCCCCTCTCCAGATCAAGCTCTCTCCTCCTTCTCCTCACCCCCTTCCGTGTCCAGATTACGCACTCCTTCCTCCCTCTCTCCCTCTCCAGAACTCCCTCCACGCTCCCACCCCATCCATGCTCAGCTTCGCTCTGCCGTACGGTTGCCGTGAATTCCCAGTCAATTAAATGGATTGGAGGAGAAATTGAATCCATGCAGGCGGTTGGGTTGTGGGCCCCAGCCTCTGCCCAACTCCTCCCTCCTTAGGGCCTCTGTGGGGTGCTCGGTTATCAGAGGCCCCAGTGCAGGGCAGTCCAGACAGCCTCCTCTCTCCTCTGGAGCGGCCAGGGCACGGCGCTCCTCTTAGCACTCTCTCTCTCCCTCTCCCCTCCAACATGACTTTTTCATTAAGCTGCTGAATTCCTGCACTGCAGTTGGATCTGATTTATCAGCTAGGGGCTTCATTGCTGGATCATAGGAAACAGACACATGCACTATGTCTCGTGCACTATGTCTCGTGCACTATTGTCTCTCACATCCAGCGTGCGCGTGCTCCCACTGTAGGCAGCATCCGGTCTTTGTTCGGCCCATAGTGTCTACTGTGGTGCTCCCACTGGAATACACCTGGCCCCTCCCTCCCTCTCTCCTCTCTGAGGGTTTTGTAAGACATCTGCTCTGACTGAAAACGGTGTGGCATTTCCCAGGTCAGAAATCACGGCGTTATTGGCGTTATCCATGAGTAAATGGGTTTCCCTGTACCCGAGATCTGATGCAACATGGAGGAGGGGGAGGGCCACTGTTCACAAGCAGAACATCCAGCAGCACCTATTGGGTGACATCATGGGGGGCTTCAAACACGGAGGGGGAACATGCAGAGGTAGATGGAGCCTTCTAGAATCACCTAATAACTCTATTACACCAGGCTGTGGGGCTCTGGTTCCTGGAAGCGCTGTCCTAATGCACGTTTCACGTGTAGAAGTGAGAAACATGAAACCAGAGAGAATGGAATACAATTGCCCAGAAAACCCCATAGCAATATTACAATATTACCAGAAAATCTAACATTAGGGGAACGGGACAGGAGCGTTTCAGGGAAAGTAATATTGTTTAGATTTGCTTTCTGCGTAAGCTGTCAACACCTGATTCCGATATAATGTGGTCACAAATCGAATGTTTGCTTTTGCATTTCCCAGTCTTCTAAATGCGTTGCCTCACTGCAGGGAAAGGAGTTTTAGGATCCTCTTAATGAATCAATTTGTTTTACCCAACCTCTGTGTGTGTGGAGGTAGCCTGTTCAGGGGGAGTGCGGGAACTATGTAGACAGATACAGGTTGTAGACAGGAGAACAGCCATGTTATCCCCTCACTGAGCAAGACACACATTTAAAATGGAGCTATGTCTCTTATAATCTCTGCACTTGCAGTTCTTTTTTCAAGTGACATTTTGAAATGCCCGTGAAAATCTCTTTCAAATGTATCCAATAGTCACTTCTCTAATAGTATCCCTTCTCCAATTGGCTTTTTGTCATTGCCTCCGCCTGACACTTAAGTCAGGAATGGAAAAACCCTGCAATGGTTAAAACGAAATCTCTTTTTCCGGGCATTTTCTAATGTGGCATTAATGCCAGGCGGAATGCAAATTGATTTGGGTTCATTATCTGATTGCGTCCCCATCTGGCAGTCAAGTGTTGGTTGTCTTCGTTCCAGACGCTGACTGAGACATTGGATCTCAGAACTCTTCATGGCCATGGAGATTAGAATAGAAAAACCCATCTTGCGATTATTGACATGGATTGCCCTCCGCAGAAATCCACTGCTTCAGTGGGCCGTCTGGACAGAACCTGACAGGCATAAGAAGCATTGAGAACAGGGGCCTTAGTGGAGTGCTGCCCTATCATTTTATACGTGCACTGCTGATAAGTAGCCCGCTTTATTGGATGATGATCAATATCGTTACAGCCAAGACCATATTGTGTTGGCCTTGTGTCATTGATTGGGCCATGTCGGGGTAATTAGCAAGGCGTGGGAAGGTGTCATTATTGTCTCTGATATGATTGGTAGAGTGTTCATGTGCACCAGTCAGAGGAAGGGTTAAGGTTGATCGCTGGCCGTGTCTCCTGTCCCTTGAAGGTCGGTAGCTGTGGAATGTTCTGGCGTGTTTCAGAATGTGACCCTCCCCCCTCCCTCGTTCTCCGTTTTTTTCACTCTCCGTCCGCCTCTCTCTTTCGTTCCGCGTTCCCTTTCTACCTTCCCAGCTCTTGCTGTGATCGGGAGGATTTGACTGGCCCTGATCAATATTTAGCATCCCATGCGTGAAACAGGCAGATGTTTGGAGTTTCCTTTTCTGAGACAGGAGGCTTCTCTTGAGTGAAAGGGATCAATGCTCCCTTCCATCTGCCAGGGCTGTGGTCCCGTGCTCCTCTGAGGGCTGTGTGATGTGTGCCTCTCGCCCGCCCTCGGGCCCCTGAGAGCAGCCCGGCATCCACCCCTCTCCTGTCGCGTTATCCCGCAGAACGGGAAGAAGGCTGGGCGTTAAACAACCGGGTCGTGATTGGTAATTGATTTGTCCGTTCGCGGACCGCGTGAGTGAAAGCGAGCCGGCAATGCCTGGCCAGCTGGCTGCCTCCCTTTAACGGCCTGGCTCTCCCCCCTCTCCCCCGCAGCACCTGCAGCAGCACGAGACGGCTGTGGATGGCGACGCCTGCTACTACCACTGTGTGCTGTGTAACTACTCCACCAAGGCCAAGCTCAACCTGATCCAGCACGTGCGCTCCATGAAGCACCAGCGCAGCGAGAGCCTGAGGAAGCTCCAGCGCCTGCAGAAGGGCCTGCCCGAGGAGGAGGAGGAGCTCAGTGCCATCTTCACCATCCGCAAGTGTCCGTCTGCTGACACAGGTAAGGCGCCGAGCAGCTCTCTGGCTGGGCCTGTCTCTGGCTGGGCCTGTCTCTGGCTGGGCCTGTCTCTGGCTGGGCCTGTCTCTGGCTGGGCCTGTCTCTGGCTGGGCCTGTCTCTGGCTGGGACGGTCTCCGTCTGGGCCGGTCTCCGTCTGGGCCGGTCTCCGTCTGGGCCGGTCTCCGTCTGGGCCGGTCTCCGTCTGGGCCGGTCTCTGTTTCCAACACCATTTCCTGTCCTTCCTGCAGTATAGTCCACTTGTGGAAGCATGTGAGTAGCAGTGCTCGTATCTCTCCTTCCGATAACCGGATAACACTTTGGCGGTGTTGGAAATGGGAGTATGTGTCAGTGCCTTATCATTTTCAAGCAAGACAAACAGCTCCGCAAGCCAGCCAGTCTGTGTCATGACATTGAAATAGGCAGGTGGAGTAATGATTCAATAGAGTAAAGTTTCTATTCATTGACACCTCATATGCAAATCCTCTGAACACGCTAAGAAAAGAAATGCTTTCCCATTGGCTTGATCAAAGTACAGATCTGCCGCAGAGCCACCCACCCTCTATACAAGGCAGGAAGTCCCTGTATACAAGGCATTAAGTCCCACTGTACAAGGCAGTAAGTCCCTCTATACAGGACAGAAGGTAGCTACAGTCCCACCATTCTAGTAGGGACAAACTGTTAGTCACGAATAGTGCCTTTATTTGTATTAAATGTCTGAAGACAAAAAATGACATGGTCAAAACATTTATTAACTGTAATTATTTGACAAGTACTTCCCTTCTTGGACATTTACGTCATGTGCTTTGTGACAAACAATAGTTAACAGTAGCTTTACGTCAGGCCTGTCTGTGCCTATTGTTAGTGGAAACTACGGGTTGCTGTTCAACAATTAAGGACCCACTCAGAGGTAGGAGGAGCTCGGCAACAACAACAACAGACCCGGCCGCTCCAGTAAAAGGCACAAACAAGAAAAAACAAGGTTCCTCGTTTGTTAGGGGCCGGTTCAAAAGAGTGAGCTGCAGTCAATTAACACAGTCTTAGCATGGCTTTGGTTTTCTAATCACTTTAACTTCCTCACCCTGATAAAAGACCTTCATTGTGTCTCCGCCCCCGCCAACGAGAGTGCCATCACTGTCCGTCCTTGCACGCTCACTCTCTGTGTTATGTAAAAAAGAAAAGAAGAAGAACGGACCAGCCTCTGAAGACGCTTTGTTCCAAGGAGGCACGGATAATGAAGCTAGCGGCCGGGAAATTGCGTAAAAGGCAGTCACAGATCTGAGGCAAATCATTAGAGAACATATTTAGCCGAGCAATTAAGGACAATTAAGCTTTCTGCTTGCTGCACTCCAAATATGTGAAGGACCACAGTACAGTGGACAAGTGAACATGTGAAGGCAGGGGGAAAATCCACTTAAAATGGTGGGGGTTGTCCACAAACAAGTCTTGATTTTTCCTTTTTTTCGGGTTGATGCTCTGTTTATTTACGCATTTTTTTGCTAACCTTTGAAGTGAGGTAATGGATGTGGATGTTTGTTAGAGAGGGAGTGTTACTGGGTGTAGATTAGGTAATAGGTTCCTGTACGAGGGTGCGTGTGGAAACGCTAACAAGCGCGCACGTGAACACGCACGCACGCACGCCGTGGGGGTGCCTCAACGAGACCCCCTGCAGAGTCGCATCAAACTGCACTCCTCCTAAGTACGACCGCAAGATGCCGGAGAAGAGATTGTTGTAATTTGTACTAATTGTTTAGGACGTTATTGAGGTGTAGATCAAGGTTAAAGCCGACATGCAGCGTATGCTTTCAGGATGAATTAGTTGCCTTGTTGTCATATCCCCCTTTTGATTCTATAATGCCCTCTTATTTTTCTCTAAAGTACTTTGGGTACCTTTGACACGAGGGTAAGGAACGGAACGGCTTGTTGGTAGTCGAAGTTACCGTGGCGACAGGGCTGAGCGATTGTACCGCGCTGATGAATGACAAGTCGGTTCCGTTGGAGATGCAGAGGGTTTGCTCACGTTGGCGGATTATTGTTTTATCGGGGCGTCCACTGACAACTGTTATTAAATAATCTAACTGTGATCATACAGGCGCTTAGGGAGGCGTTTCCCCTCGTCCCCGGGCTCCCATAGCAACTCGTACAGCAGCTGGGCGCCATGCCGCGAGACGCCGTCGCCGTGCTCCAGAGCACTCTGTCATTCTGGGCCTTTAAAAAGCCAGCCGATCCTGTAATAGCCTGTGACTTGGCGTTTGCCAAACGGAGCCTGGCGAGCCTCAGTACTGTAGGGCTGATTGATTGTGCTGCACACAGGTCCGTGCCTTCCGCTTTACAGGCCAGCGGACTCTCTCCGCCAGGGAAAGACGGGGAGCACATCACGCTACACCCCCTTTAAGGGCCGGCAAAAATGTTTTCCTCTGGCTTTTTCTTCTTCAGCCGTACGCATTTCTTTTAAAGGGCCGTTAAGCGAAATGAGGTGTGTAATAAAGAATGTCGGCCGTTTCTCTCTTGCCTACTGGCCCTTTAGGCATCTTGATGGAATTACGCTGATAATGAACATACCTTTTCATCAGTGAGCAAGGACTGTGGTGAATTCCGTGGCTCCACCTCCCTTCTCCTGAACCTCCACCACTCCGTAACCTCCCTCCATCCAGCCCTTTTGGGCTGAACTCTTTCCTCCCAGTGTAGCATTTCATTTCCTGCCCACTAGATCTAGCTCTTCGAGAGGAGCAGGGCTCTTTCTTGCGGTTGGCGCACAGTTTCTACTGTGGTGGAACGTTCTCCAGCTTGTTAAAACAAAGAGTGCCCTGGATATCTGGGTCAGTTAGGCATTAATTCTTCTGAATGCTGTTTGGCTCAGAAAACATGACTGTGCAACTAGTCTCTACAGCTGATGGCTAGGAACTGAGGTTCCCAAACCAGCAGTGTCACTGCAACAGCCCAGGAACCTCGGCCACGGTTTCTAATACTTTCGTCTGAAAGAAAGAAGAACAACTCTAGAGGATTGTCTGGTCAATCCAATGCAGGCAGCCCACATACTGCTGGAACAGTGCTTTACCACGCCGGACAGAAAGCCCTGCTGGTAGAACTGCTCTCCAGGCGCTGAAGGGTTTGTTTATGACACCCGTATGTCCTTTTCTAGCACGTCCAGGGTGCTGTTAAGGGCCGGAGGGATGAATTTCCTCTTCAATTAGACCAGTGCTGGGATAAAAAGCAGCCATTGTTTTAATTCCTGCCCCCACTCTGAAAATGTGCTGCTTAAGCATGTTGCTCTGTGGCTAAACCTCCGTTTGTCTTCTTTAACTCTTTTTTCTCTGGCTGGTCTATGGAACAAAGGAGGCCTCAGGGGATCTCAACCCCACACAGTCCCATAACTGCTCTGCCACTGTCACAGGGTAGAGAGGGCACCTCCCTAACATAGTCTACACCCCAGACACCAACACCCCCCTAACACTGTCCACAGC
>JACXGK010001328.1:44230-72439 GCA_016801125.1 Novumbra hubbsi | reverse complement strand
TATCTTAGTCCAGGACTTTACAGCACACTGTCCTCAGTATCTTAGTCCAGGACTTTACAGCACACTGTCCTCAGTACCTTAGTCCAGGGCTTTACAGCACACTGTCCTCAATATCTTAGTCCAGGACTTTACAGCACACTGTCCTCAGTATCTTAGTCCAGGACTTTACAGCACACTGTCCTCAGTATCTTAGTCCAGGACTTTACAGCACACTGTCCTCAGTATCTTAGTCCAGGGCTTTACAGCACACTGTCCTCAGTACCTTAGTCCAGGGCTTTACAGCACACTGTCCTCAATATCTTAGTCCAGGGCTTTACAGCACACTGTCCTCAATATCTTAGTCCAGGACTTTAAAGCACACTGTCCTCAATGTCTTCACCCCTTATTTCCTCACATTCGGGAATGACACTACATCCCAAGCTGAAACTCTCTCTAAACCACATATCCTCAGCAATGCTTGCTGTACATCATGACAAAAATCAAAACAACCAGATACATCGGTAAATGTGAATGAGTTATCAAGATCATGTATTACTTGATACCAAGTTGTGAACCCTTCTTGTATTTGTGTTTCGAGCGTCCAACACCTATTACGATAAATAACATTCTTCATCATGAGTCCTTTGTCCCTTGCGTGTGGAGGAAACACAATATACTGTTTATGAACTTTTAATCCACTTTCTCAATCCCAAAGCAATCTGAACGGCAAAGCAAGCGATCTGGTTTTCTGCAGTTGTTGCTTGATCCGGACTGAACGCTCAGCTATTCCAGATATTTTCCCTGGCTTGACAGACGCTCCTTCTATGCCTATCAGGACAATCCCTGGAGGATGCACAGTGAACAATTTGATCTTGACTCTTGTCACACCAGAACACCCTTCTAGAGATGAATTGTGATCCTTCAGTTCATTACCCCTCATGTTCCATCACACGCGTTACAATATAATGATTTCCCCGACTGCAGGGAGACAATGATATGGGCAAAATAGCAGTACACACCTAGTTGAACAGGTGTATCTTCGAAATGTATCTTAAAATAGCTCCCATTCATCATGAGGTGATTACAGGGGCATTGGTCAAATCATTGTCTTGCCATCTGACAGTTGTTGCTTCTTGTAAGCAGTTTGAAAATGTACATGATTTTAAGGTCGGAGATTGCTGGATTTAATTTTAACAGGAAACAAAAACGTTTCAGTGGAATTATCCAATGTTCGCCAAAACCAAAGGTTGTCAACTGCACTTGCCAGAACAATAACATACCACTTTAAAGGGCCATCAGCAAATTCGAATCGCAACTGCAGAACCCCATACACTGCTGGGCCACAGACAAAGGGCTATTAAAGCATTCCTTAATACTTATGAATTGGCATAGAGGGCTTCTGGGAGGATTACTCTGGTTTGCATTCGGTAGTCTGCTCGATACATCCCAGCATACATTTTTGGTTGTGCCTGAATGTCCCCGGTTCTGTGCCTGAATGGTCCTGGTTCTGTGCCTGAATGGTCCTGGTTCTGTGCCCGAATGGCCCTGGTTCTGTGCCTGACTGGCCCCGGTTCCGGCCGGCATAGCCCTTCACATGGTGAACACCTCTTGAGGCTGAACCGGGGGGACCCCAGATGATATTGTCCTGCGGTTGTTTGGCAGCAGCGCTTACAAAGAGCCGAGGACAAAGAGCTATCTGTGGAGCAGCTGAATGCGCCCGGCGGGCATCTTGCCAGCAGGCCGATCCTCGGCCACACCACACACGCATTCTCCCACGGTTCAAAAGCAGTCTAATGTATTCGGCAGGGGACGTGGTCCTCCCCTCTCTGGCCTTCTGCAATCAACCACGGGAGCACCCGACCGTTCACTTTAAAAACAGCTACCTAACTACCACCATCAACACGCCTCTCCTCTTCAAGACAGATCGTAATACATGAAAAGCCTATCAGACAACACTGAAGACTGCATACGTGCAAAGAGAGACCAGAACTCTGTATTGGATAAGTTCAGACAGTATGACAGAATCCTACTGAGCAATAACGACCTCATAGGTTGAATAAGTCCAGAGTTACTAGCTCCCTGCAGATGGAAAACCCCTTGCAGCGTAGAACTTGCCACTGAAGTGCCTTGCAGTGGTTTTCTTTCAGGCACATGCTGAAAAATAATAACTCACGTAGCTTTCTCCACACAGACACGGTGAACTCCATTGTCCATACCTGTATCACTGTACGGAGACCTCTTTGAAATTGCTAGCAGTTTACATTGTTATGTATGGTTCTTTAGTGCTTTTTGTGTTTATATTTTACTCAATGTAATGTCAGTTACATTGCAATGTAGCTGCAAGGTCACTTATCTATATTGTTTTGTGCATTTGACAATACATTTGACACTTACTTCAACTAGCGCTGCTAATATTTCATCCAGAGGGATCAGCCTATCTTGACGGGCACTATTAATAACTTCAGTCTCACCTGCCTACTCACTGGCTAATTCTCTGGCACTGATCCTAATCCAGTACCGTGGGCTTCTAGCCACTAATTATCTTGCAATGGTTCCTATGTCCTATCGCATGATATGTGTGGGCTGTTGGCTCGCGGTAGGTCTAGTTTGTTCCAGAAGTGGTTATTGATTTTTCATCCCGTCGATACAGGCCCCTGTGAACAGACTGGACCGATGAGACTACGCGTCGGGCATGACGCGTGCGGTGGAAAGCTCTCTGGTGTGATTTGTTCTGGGCGGGTGTGTGGCTGGGCACGGTGCAGAACACAGTACAGTGGCAGTGTGAATACACATCAGCAGTGTGGCCGCCTGCTTGTTTAATCCATTATGTCACCCAGGCCTTCTGGAAATGTTTGTGTGAACCAGACATTTTGTGCTGAACAAAACACAGCCGACACCGTCTGTTTGTCCATAGATGGGGATCGACAAAAGCCCTGTTTACACCTGACGCTAATGTGTGTCCCTGGTCCCCATCCTGACACATCCCGATCGGGCCCACGTATTTGGCCAGGTGAGGTCCCTTTAAAGATGCATTCTGGCCTAAATGCAAACACATCTCTGGGTAAATGGACAGGATCAGGGCAGGATCTGGACCATTTACACACATCCTATAACTCTCTGGGTGATGATCATTTACGAAAACCAGAAATGAAACCAAAATACAGTTTTATTAATTTGACCAACCACGTCAAATGGAAAGAGGGGTTTAGGTCACAGAGGAAATCCGAAGAAGGCTAGTGCTCATTAACATATCCAGGAAATGTTGTCAATAACATTCCTTTGTCCGGTACCCCAATGACATGGGTGACATCAAGAGGTCAGGACTATGAATCCCCCTCCCCTGTGGGGTAGTGTGGATGCCCTAAATACAATGGTGGGAGTGGGGCAATGCATCTATTCCTATAATTTAATATCACAACATACAATGGCCCTCTTTGTGCCTGGAGCAGGACTTGCTCCTGGAGCGAGATGGAAGAGAAGAGGAGGAGAGAGGAGGAGAGGTGGGGATGAGTAGAGATATTTGGTTGGGCAGAGCGTTTAACAAATGGTCAGAGGCCCAGAAATCATTACATTATGGCAACAAACAGCTTATTACATGGATGACTATAAACCCATAAAGAAACACTTATTATAAACGTATAAATAATGAGAATTCCACTAAGTAATAATAATAGTAATTATAATAATAGGGTGGGGGTCGAAGAATGGGGGCCATAATGTGGTTGATGACAGCTCATTACCGGAACTTGTCCACGCTACCAGTCCTGTGTCATGCAAAGAGTGAAGCATCCTGAGACCATTCATGTGTGGGGTTGCTTCTCAGCCAAGGGAGTGGGCTCACTCACAATTTTGCCTTAGAACACAGCCATGAATACAAAATGGTACCAAAACCTCCTCAGAGAGCAACTTCTCCCAACTATACAAAAAATGATTTGCCATACTTGCCTTAAGTCAAAAATGATAACTATGTGGCTCGTGAAACAAAGCATTGACATTTTGGGTCCATGGCCAGGAAACTCCCCCGACCTTAATCCCATTGAGAATTAGTAGTCAATCCTCAAAGGTCAAACAAAAACACACAAAATCTGACAAACTCAAGCATTGATTATGCAGGAATGGGCTGCCATCCGCCAGGGATGTGGCCCAGATGTTAATTGACAGCATGCCAGGGCGAATTGCTTAGGTCTTGAAGAAGAAGGGTCAACACTGCAATGTGAAGATTTCTGAGATTTGCCAACAGCATAGAACTTGCCACTGAACCTGAAGCTGGTTCGTTTCTGGGTTGGGAGGCCAGACAGTTAATGTGGACTAAAGATAAAAACAATTTGCCCCAGCGCAGTGAAGGGGACATGGCCTTGCTTAGGGTACCACCTTTTGTATGGAATGTTGAACAGTTATCTAGCCTCTGTGTGTAAATCAGGTCCAATAGGTACAATATTACCAAGCCTACAATTAGCCGAGTCCTCGTCTTTCAGATCAGCACAAACACTCGCCCAAGGGCTCAAACACTCGCCCAGTGGCACAGCCATGAGACTTTCCCTTCCTCTGATCCAACTCAGGCTGCAGGACCTAAGCACAGCATCCTCCCCTCACTAAGGCTCTGCTTGGTGGGACACGACAGACATCGGACACGTTTCAGACATCCTGGTGCAGAACAGATGGTGCCACACAGAGCCCGGCTGAGTCAACTCAAAACAGCCCCCAAGTTAACACCCCCAACTCGGGTTTCTCAGCTACATTTCGGATATTCCATATCCATTAAAACAGAGTGTGTTTCCTCTGTAGGTTTGTCAGCTCAGTCAAAGAGTGACGGAAATAACAGCCAAAGGCTGTTGACACAAGATGGTTGACACAAGATGTACGTCATTGCAATGGTTAAACCACAAACAGTAAGTCATCGAGATTTAGCAAGATGATCAACCACTGCATCTGTAAGTTGTTTTATCGAATGACAGTTAATATTTGACAAAAGTCCTTTGGGCCCTATGTCATGATGTCTCATTATGTATCTATGTCCGATTATAGTTATAGACATTGGTGTAGCATTAAGACCTTGACGTTTCACGCCGATGGTGAATGAATCACTGTTTCCACTGAATGGTTGTGCTTAGAGCTGGCTGTAAACAGTGTGGGGGGGGATTTTTTATATAAAAAGAGGTTCGTGATTTTCCATGCAGGAAAAACTATTTTCCTGTGCTGGCAAATCAAACTCTGACCCTCGAAGGAACAGAGAAGAGCTGTTCAGAATCAAGTTGTCCATTTTTTGCTTTATTTTATTAGTCACCGGCAGTCACAAGACATACCAAAATGCTTCCCAGCATATCATGTAATTGTCTCTGGAAAAGAGAAATTGACAGACATGTGATTTTCCCTCTTTTGGCATCCTCCACTGTCTCCTTACAAAATATCCACAGTATAAAACCAGCTGTACATCTGTAGGAATGGCAGACAAATGTTCATGCCATCTGCCGAGTCCTTTGACTAATGCAAAACCCTGGGTGGCACAGCGGTCCAAGGCACCCCATCATAGCATAAGCTGACCACCACGGTCTAGGCTTGAGCCTGGACTGTGGCGCTAGCTGAAGAGGAGCTGTGAAACCCCGAGGGAGATGAGGGTTGGCATTGCCCGGGAGTGGGTTAGCATCAAAAATTACTTATTGGTCTCTTCGCACTCAAGCACCTCCCTCAGGCTGCATGAGTGCCTGCAAGTTAACAGAGGTTGTCAGACGAGACACTGTCTTACCACATGACATCCTGGTTGGAAGAGCGTAGTGAAAGAACGCGCTCGTGAGCAAAGCTCGCAGTGATATATTACCGTCCCAAATCTGTTGGTAGTAGCTAGAGTGAGACAGGGCCGTAGCTGCATATAGATCTGACGAAAGTGGGCAACGGGAAGGAAAGAAACAAATAAATGAACCCAACAATTACTCGTTTATGCCAACATAAAGCCATTAGCTACTTCATGCCATAGTTGTTCAGGACTATCACATGCACTGAAAAAAGTGAACACGCCTCAGTTGAATTATGTCAATCAGACCCCTAGTCTGCCACCCTGGGCTGCCAGGAAGGAGGTGGCAGGAGGGGGGTGGCAGAGTGGCAGAACGGGGCATCCGAGAGCAACACCCCTGAAGGGCTGAGAAGAGAATTTGTCAGAGGGCCCGCCAGGTCGCTGGCTCACACGGGACCCACTGCTCCCTTTGGGCTTCCAAGCTAAGCGTCTTCTCACCTCATCCACTGCACCCCATGGATGAACATCAACGGAACGTTTGAGTGTGTCCCCAACTTCAGAAAAAGGACACACGAGAGTCCCACAGTTAGACAGTTGTCTTATTGTCTAGAGCCATCGTCTGTTCTCCGTGGCTTTCAGGCATCCGTTTTATTTTGGGATTCCAGCTTGCATTCCCCTATTTTTTCCACAACAGTCAATCACTATGAAGCGTGGAGAACACAAAATGTCTCTGAACAGCTGCAAGACATCTATCTCACGAACACAAAACAGGTGGACGGTCAGGGCCACCTCAGATATCCTACCGCTTGTTTTCCACAGTTTTCACATAGCAATCAGCACATTGCCGGTTGGTGGACCACTTCATAGCCATTCTTGTGGTGCACTGGGACAAAGACATCTTTGAGAAAAAGTAAACCGGAGCACCAGCCATGTTTACAAGAATACCGTCAGCACTCCCCTTTCTACAGAATGGTTGGCTGAAGGGAATACAAACGTCCTCCGTAAGGGGACTGAAAGCACATTGTCACTCGCAGAAACAACCTGCAAGCAATTAGGGATAAGTGCCTTGTTCAATGTCAAAACAGCTGTGACAGGTTTGTGACCTCACCTTTCATATACCAGTCAGATGCCCTAAACACTAGGCCACACCACCTACAGCATCTCACCTTTCCATCCCTTGCAGGGGACCAGTTGCCTTGAATCTTTACAGAGACACATTTGAGTATGAACAGAACCTGAGGCTGTGGACCATGCACAAAGGTCAATTGCAGTGCAGGCTAAATCGACTGAGTGAGAGATAGAGGAAGATTGAACATGCAACGGTATTTCACAGGGAGTCTGTCTACTCTGCAAACTTACAATTCAGTGAACTTCCCTCTGCATCAACAGCCACTAAAGTTGCACACAAAAGAGCGGGGCCAAATTAAGAGCACAATGAGGTCCCTGTGGGAGCTTCAGAGGGAACTAATGAATGCTGAAACACATTCTCACACTGTCAGAGTGTGCCCTCCCAGCCACTCCACTGCCGCAGTTGCACAATTGCAAATCAGCAGGCTCATATGATAGCTCCATTCCATTGGTTTACTGAGAGTCAATCCATCTCCAAGAGGAACAAAGTCTCAGTTCACTCAGGGATAGAGGAACAAAGCCGTGCAAGAGAGATCGCTGCAGTTTTAGACACCGTAAACGAAGCAACAGTTGGTCCTAACTTTAGAGGGCAGCAAAAATCGTTCGCTGCATTAATGCTAATTCTGCTACGGCTAATAAAGGACTTTGCGCTATGATATTATGAACCTAAAAGGCAACCCAGCTTTGCAGTCTCATAGAGCACGTGAGGCCAAATGAGAGTGCTTTTTCTCCATCTGTAAGCTCACGAGGGCCGTTAAGAAGTTGATGAATATCCCCAGCATGGGACCCTTCCTACAGTTCCCTACACCCAGCCAGGCATCCCTAGGGTGGAGAACACAGATGGTGAACACTGGGGAGTGAGTCAGAGCGGCCGATGGGACACGGGAATTATATCCCAGTACAACTATTTGCACCACGCGCACTAAACGTGCAATAGTCAAGTCCTCAAAAAGGAGGCGCATATGTTTTTGTTCATGAACTATACTAAAGCTCCTCTATAGGCCTTACACACTGACAATTATCAAACCTAGCCACAACGAACGCGTATCCTAAGCGGAAAAAACGTTACCTAGGTAAGGAACACACCCGCAGTTATTAAATAATGACGTCATTAATCTGCAGCCTATCAATATTGCGAAATAATTTCCAACTATTGTAACGTTGTGTAGTAATACGATAATCAAAACACACACAGACAATTAATGTTGTCATTACAAACATGGAATTGCGATCAATAATGTATTTGTGGTTGATAAGCAAAACGTGTTCGTGGATCAATGTTGGCTGGTCACTTTATTGTCTGTTACAGTTAGAACTGATCAAGACTTGCCTGGTTGCGCGAGTCGGGAAATCCTTCAGACTTATCTCTTAATCGCATTGCATGAGTTGTCCAACTACTCTAATTCCGATAGCCTACCAAATCGTGTCAGATAGAAATCCACTGGATCGACAAATATTGTATACATGACAATTTACAATGCGCTTTGCGTGTAGACAGAGAGCATCAACGGGAATGGAAAAAAGTTGTCATAGACACATTTAAGTTTGAACACAAAAACAACGGGGATTGCGTATTTCAAAAAAAACGTAACGTACCCATTTTTGTTTCCCACCGAAGTTGAAGAATCAATTGAAAGCTGAGATAACGGGCAATGTGGCGTCCGGAGATGCACAGCGAACGCCAAAACTATTCCACAGAGTTGTTGCTGCACCGCGTCCGGTTTGGAGACAGGCTGGGTGACGTCAGCTCTGGAGGATTTGTGTGTGTAAATCTGAGGTCTGTGTAGGACGGGACAGCGCAGTGCTCGCGCCCCTCACCTCCCCCGTATTCAGCGGGCAACTGAAAATGTTATTCATTTCCAATACCCATATACTTTGTCTTCAGTCATCCTGCCCAAATAACCTACTTGCCTCAATTTAAATTAGTAGCCTACTCCGATTTGCCAGATCACAGGACTTGTAGCCTAGAATAAATTTTCCACATATTGTCTTAGTGTAAAATCGTTTTTTGTAATTGCAATAAAGTAACATAAAACGTTTTTTTTTTAAATGTGTTTGTCTGGTGAGACAGGCTGCCATGTGAGCCAAGGCTTATTCTCAATGTTGCGTTATCCCGTCTACCCAGACGATCCTAGTAATCCACTGTTTTGGATATGGTGTTAATTTATGAGGTCAGGTTGGCCTGTCCATCACAAGAAAATCAACAAGGCACCAATTGTCAGAGTTTATCCCTGTGGACCTGCCTAGTCAGAGAATCCAACTCGACTTAGTGTACATCAACACGTAAAACAAAATCCCCATGGAGCAGAAAACATTGGTGGGCTAAGTAACGTCTTTCAACGACCATTCTTTCTACTGCATTTCTGATGTAGACAGTGGTCCTTTTCTCGCCAAGCCAGACCACTGGGGTACATTCCAGGCCCTCGGGTTTTCAGCGAAGAGGGGCCGCTGCGAGGAAACACAATGCTAATCACCATCGATCCAGTGCCCCGGCATCCGGCATCCAAGGAGTCCTCAGTGCTCTCCAGTCCCAGTCTTTTCAACGCGGGCCAAATGGCCAACTCTCAATGAGCTGCTTCGTGGTCAAACAGCGCTTCCGCCCAACAGGACAAGGACAACAGATATTGATGGCAAGCTTTTGGTACTGGCTTTGTTTCCCCGAGATACTGGGAGAATAAAACTGTTGACTATATTTCAGGAAAAAGGAACAATAGTCTTTCAGAATTTAAAATGAGATTCGATATTTTTCCCAGTCGATATCGACAGGACGCACAAAGACTTAATGAATCATTACCAAGCTTACTGAGTGACGCAGGAAATCCTCTAGATTTTCCTAAAATCATATGTATCTATTCCACTAGTGGTTGCACATGCTAAATAACCTTTTGTAGCCGTTTGGCGTCAACACCATTTCAATCAAGGAGTTGGCCCGTTCATCTGCATCCTTTCCAAAGTCCTATTACAACAATACATCAGGTAAACCGTCACCTTCAACCTAGCCCGCCCTTTCCCAAAACCAAACTGTGCTCACAGGTTTACTTTTTAAGCCTGCTACTATGTTTCTCTGCATGTACCCGAGTGTGTACTTGTTTACATTACAAGACAGAAATCAAAACACCGGCGTAGACTTAAGTTAGTTTGCAACAATCTCCACAGCGCTTGAATTTACACCGGCATGTTCGAGGCACACCACGCAGGATTGTGGCGGTCAATTGTGAAAACATGAGACATGCGATTTTCCTTCACATAAACGTATTTTTGTCCCGACACAAATGTCTTCAGACTTGCAAAACTCCATGGGGGGTTTGTGGAAAATGTGGTACACTACCTTGAAAGCTGTTGTCTCAAGCCATCGATATGTGTAAAACAATCTAGCATCTAATGCTTCGACATGTCTCTGAAATGTAACGTAAACAAGCCCTCTGTCAACAAGACGCCTGGGGCATTCCTGCTGGAACAGTATAACGTAATTTGACAATCTAGAACAGAATCGGACTAATAGACAGACTGACCGCACATCAGCAGAAAGACAGATCTACATCTGTCCTTCAGACAGACAGATAGACATCTGTTGAAGCAGTGGTAGGAGAACAAGGTCCAAATGTCAAAATTATTTGATGACGTCAATACTGACATGTGTATACTGACATACTTCAATGCTTTGAAGACGTTCTATGTAGATTCAATGTACCTTGGCATATTTTTTATATTTACTTTCTGCTAGTATACATTGTTATATACATATATATATATATATTGATATTGTTTTGATATTGTTTATTTTACTTAATACTACTGCGTAGATGTCGCGTGCCATGTCATAAGCATTTCACTGCTCAGAGTGACACTATTTCTTTTTTGTGCCTTTGACAATAAAAAATACTTTCAATTTAACCAATCCCAGTCCTTTTAGTATGAATAATCCTTTCCATGTGAATTTAAGCCTGTGAGACATGTTCACTGACATAACTAGCCAGCAGGGGGCCTGTTTAAAGTGGGCGGACACATTTTACTGTGTAGAATTCCTCTGTTTGCTCTGCAGCTCCTGCTCAGAACTTCACTTCCTGTGGAATTGTTTGTAGGAACCCATTTGTTGACGGTGGTTTAATGGGGAACCTGTGGGACTTGTGAGACCACAATCCACAGCTTGTTGACAGTGAGAAGAGAGAAGAGAACTAGAGGTTCCTGTTGGCTCAGCAGGATGTTTGAGTAGCTCTCGACTATCCCTATGGAGATGGGAAGATATCTTTTCATTTAGCCTCCCCAAATCCTTTCTCTGTAGATAGACAGCAACTAATATCACATGGGTATCTGCAACTGTGTCTTACCAACCTGATGTTTTACTCTGAATCCATTTGCTTCTTCAAGAACAGACCTGCTGGTGAATATTTATATATATATATATATATATATATATATATATGTATATATATTTCATACAAATCTGCAAAACCAATGTGGTTTAAATATTAAACAACATAAGTGTAAATTTCTCCCAGTGGAACAGTTATTGTTGGCCATTGATTCCTCCTAACTTGGAGTTCACTCTGCCAAGCATTCCTTTCACAATTGCGCAGAACTCAAGAATCCAGGGGTTTGAAGTGAACACTTCATATGAATATAAATGAAGGACTATTTCTTCAGTTTTGGTCAACAGAGAGGAGAAATTGCATCTTTAAACCTTCCGTGCTATCCAGAGGTTTTTCAGAAAGTAGACGGTGCCATATGTAATTGATTCCCTCAACCAGAGAGAGGTGGCTCCTGGAAAACATCAATACAACATTCTCGTCGGACAGGTTACACGAAACAATAACTCAATCCAGGCTACTTAATATGCGGGGGAGCACAGTGTCTGAAAGGAAGAGGCCAAGGACCAAGTTGCCATGCAGACACTTTACTCATTGGCTAGGTTGGTGGTCCATGCAAACCATCCGTCTCCTTCTCTCTTTGAGGGACAATACAAAAACATTCTGTTAATATTGAGACTCCAGTAGGATCTTGGTAATCAACATGATTGTCAGCAACATTATTAAAAACTACAACCTCTCCCCCCTTCTTCTGTTCTCTGAAATGTTAGAATTGATACGAACATTGAACCATTTTGCAATGTACACAAAAGGAAAAAGAAAAGTGTCCACACCCTTGTGTCCAATTCCCCCCCTAGAAAACAAACAATTGAAAAAGCAATGGAGGCGAGGGCTAGTGAGGAAACACCACACATAGCTAATAAAATCCTCCGGGACTGCAGCACTACACACAATCATCACCATGGTGACTGAGTCACAGAGAAGTATACAGGCCCCCTGCTGTGTCAGTGCCTCACATGGTTTCCCATCCAGGGGGGCTGTAGTCTCCTCTGTGCCAGTGCCTCTTAGATCAGGGTGAAAGTCTCTGTATCCTGACCCGTGTGTACCTGACCACCTCTCTTCTGTATTTCTGCCTCTTGTATACCTTGGAACGTCACGTATGGATGTGCCCTTTGATTGTCATGGGACTGACTGCTGGAAGTTTGGAGTTTTGTTTTACGTTCACTTTTCATGCACTTCCAAATCCCTTTTTTTGAATCTTAAAACAAATCTCAGATCTTGAAGCCTACGGTAATCAAAAAGCTACGTGCTTTTGCACATATCGGCCTACCCAGTAAGTCTGTTTTAATATCACAGACAACCTCGGGCACCTTTCACGCTGGGCTTGTATGTATCGCTTAGTGCCAAAGTCATTATTGTTCTGTTGAAACAAAAACTAATGGGAATTAAAAAGTCCAACTCAATCTTTAGCCATAAAAAAACTGCTTCTTAGTTTTAGTCCTAGTTACCAGACACTCACCCAGGGCAACCCCATAAACCCCTCCAACCTTCCTGTAAAAGGCATTCTTGAACAACAGCTTGACTTCAGAGGCATGATCTGGTGTGTCACTCTGTGCCAAAGCCATTGGTGTTCTTAGGCTGTCACTTGAAACGAAGATCTTTAAAAACCCAATGGAAATTAAAAAGCCAGAGTTCAGCTTTGACCAAGAGGAAAACCTGCCTCTTGTTTATGACACACATTCCCTTTCCTGAGAGCCCCTTTGACCGGACCTCCATCCCCCTTCCCTTTCACCCACGAGAAGACCAGCTTGACCAGCGCCTCCCGTAAGAAAACATTTTCGAAAAATCACCTATTAAACATCCATAAAACACTTTTTATTACATAAAACTAAACAGGGCAACCTCATAAAACCCACCCCTCCCTAAAAGAGTGACATTCGAAGAGGAACACTTTTAGCCCTTGACATGGCCGTTATAAAATATGAATCCCCATAACCCCACCTAAAGGTCAATGCATAAAGCAATAAATCAGACAATGTTAATTAACTGTCACAAACAACATTCAGCTTTTCGCTTTTGAACTTTAAGCTAAAAGATGTTTGATCTTAGATTAGTATTTAGTTTCCATGAATCCACAAAGAGACATCAGATAACCTATATTATATTAATTGAATAATGGCAAATATACATAATGATGGAATATATTTTAATCAAATTTGTTTAAACCTCTTCCATCTCTATGTAAATTCATTAGCTGTTCCAAAAGGCACAAAAGTTCGAACATTGGTTCATATTTGCACACCCTTTTGCCTGGAATGAGTGAGGCTTTACGATGAAGTAAGCGCTGATGAACCACTCTCAAATAAGACATATTTAGCTGCCCATATCATACTTTAAAAACAATGAATTCCTTTAGCTCAAATGTCTATATGTGTTTTCCCCTAGTTGTGCCGTGTGGGAGGGAGGCTTGTAGGTTGAAGAACAGCCAAGGTAAAACAACAGCTAACCCTGACTTTTGGATGACAGCTGTCATTCTAACATACATGACTTCATAGGTGACCTTCAGTGGGATGATGTAGATCATTCTGACCTTTCTAGATGGGTTCTATACGTTCTGTCATCATCCAAGTGTATGGGTAACACACTACAACTGCCAGGCCAATATGCAGAACCCTTTTTTCTGAAAAAAATAGGGTTTGTGGGTAGATTACTTAAGCATATTAGATGTTACTTGATTAAGTGAAATATACAAACAAAGTGCAACCATGGTAATTTATGTTGATCTGAAGACAAAATAAGACAAAAGACAAAGAATTTATGAAAACTAAAGGGTTATAAAAAAGACAGTAAAATGTGAACTATTCGATGGTTAGTTTAGCCAAAAATGTCACTTTGAGAAAGCCTTTGACCTAGTTTTTTAAGTCAACAACATATGAGGTAAAGTCACGGGAACACTAACATCTGGTTAACATTCCAGATCTGACATCTGTTTTAATATTCTAGAACTGACATCTGTTTTAAAATTCTCGAAACGGTTTCATTGCCATCTGAAACCAGCAATGGTGCCGCCATATTGTTTACTGTGTACCACAAGACGCTATCAAAAGAATAGGCTTATCCCTTGAAGAATTGCTGTAAAACTAAATCACTAGGATGAAAACACTGAAAACACAGAAAATCATCTGTTGGAAGCATGACTTTGTTGTCTCCTTTGCTTCAAGCAATATGTTACGTGACTGGTTGTTCTTTGCTCTAAATGTCAGTTTGTCCTAGTTCGTCTGTAAATAAGGAGCTCTAACTGTTACCACAAAATGCCTTTAGAACAGCATGCTTCAGTGTTCTTCTGTCATTTCCCTGCTTATAATATTACAGTCAGTATTTTATCTAATTGGAAGTTCAGTGGGAATAAACAACAGTCCAGTGCATGTATTTTAAAATGGAAGTGTCTATTGGCTCAAGAGCATCTTTTAATTGGCTCATCTTTTCAGTAATAAAGCTTTGAGGGGTTGGTGTATAGCCAATACTGCAATTTTAAAATAGCTACCAGAGCAATTTGAACAGTAAAAGTGTTTTTTTGGGGTTGTACCCATGGTGTACAGTGCCATTAACCACAGCTTTTGGTCATAAAGAATTCAATATTGTTGATACCGCCCACTTCATAATATTATTCTGCGTTGGTTTACTGCAGTTATTCTGTACATTGATCTGTTATATCCTATATTTATAAGATTTTAAAGACTTTTAAATTGTTGGCATACAGGAGACTGTATGTTGGAACAAACTGCTCTGTGTAGGACAGTATTTTCTCATATCAGTTATTTCTCCTAAAGTTTTTTAGCCTTGGTTTTACTATAAACAGCACTTGGATATAAAGTTAGGAGTACTGGGCTAAACCAAGTTTTACTATCATGGAGTGACCATCTGTTACAGAAGTAATGGTTCAACAGTCTGGCCAATGGTGCTAAACAAAGTAGACCACCTCAGCATTTCCATAAAGTGCTAAAGATCAGACTGTCAATTGGTCACTAACACATTTTTACATTACCAAAATTACTGCAACGGACCAAGTCTTAGACTGGCATACATAGTGAGCAATAACCCAGCAAGATGATCATAAGAGAACATCCACCCGCCCAACTCCAAGATGATCATTAGAGAACATCCACCCGCCCAACTCCAAGATTATCATAAGAGAACATCCACCCGCCCAACTCCAAGATTATCATAAGAGAACATCCACCCGCCCGACTCCAAGATAATCATAAGAGAACATCCACCCTCCCAACTCCAAGATAATCATAAGAGAACATCCACCCGCCCGACTCCAAGATAATCATAAGAGAACATCCACCCTCCCAACTCCAAGATAATCATAAGAGAACATCCACCCTCCCAACTCCAAGATAATCATAAGAGAACATCAACCCGCCAAACTCCAAGTTGCAATGCACAGCTGCAGCTACCCAGACCTGCTTTATAGTCCTGCCAATGACTAGGGATATTCATCCCGATCACAAAACACTGACATTCGTTGTAATATATAGCAAAAAAGATGATCTGTGCGAGGTTCAAGCGCATGTTTAAGATTGGTCACGGATGTGAGGAGGGGATCAAAATGCAGCGGATCTCTGAATGGTCTATGCCAATTATTCTGTGTGGGACAGAGGGACGTCACATTCTGAGGAACCCCGTGCCACAGACAGTTGTGAGGGGGTTTGGTGTGAGCTGCTGTGTTGAAAGGTGACCTGTGTGTATGAGTATGAGTGTTTGTGAGAAAGAGAGAGTGTGAGAGAGTGAGATAGAGAGAGAGAGAAAGAAAGGCAGAGCTGACGTGAGCTAATGTAATTTATCCCCCTTGTGGCCCCAGGGGAGGGGGGCTTAAAGAAAACCGCTCCGCTGTTGGGGGCTCGGGAGGGAGGATGTCATATGTACCGTACAGCTATGTGTTTACCCCCGGGGATGGAAACGAGCAACACAACATATTTGCGAAGCAATAGTATGAACTGGGAGATTATGCTGGAAATGATCTTGTCTCATCTGTACCATTTGCCAAACTTAAAGAGAAAGACTAAGACAATTGTGGAGGGAGACTATCCGAGCTATAAGCATTCTGCCAGGGGCCCGGCCCGGTTGCATCTACTGCCCGTGATTTGCAGCAGAGTCCAGGGGGGAAGAGCCTCAGAACGGCCAGATTCTAGGGAATCAGATGGGGGGGGGGGGTTGCCAAAAGGGAAAAACAACAAGAATTTAAGTGGACCCTTGTGACTATGACTGCCTCCGACGGTAGGTGAGTCACTGCGAGCCTCCCAATCTCATCAGCCGACACTGAAAGAGGCCCAACATAAAGGGGGCATTTATCCGGTGTCCACAGAGAGCAAGTCAGTCCTTCTAGTTGAAGGGCTCACCAGGGTGGTCAACATGAAAAGTAGCACTGTATAATAGTATGACTAGTTTCGGTTCTGCACCAAGGACCCCACTGTAAAGCTACTTCTACTTTAAATTATTTTTGTCAGAATGGTAAAAACAAAACAGCTTTTGTATTTTATTGGCAAAGAAGTCAGCATGCTTATTTATATAATGAAATAATAAATCTATGTCTATATGGGCACACATACATACCGTACCCCTTCACAAACCAAAAAAAAGTAAATAAATTGATGAACCCACTCTGATGTAAACGGGTACTGACACTCTGGAACACTGGAACAATGCATGGCAGCCAAGTGACTATGGATCAGATCCCAAAAACCCAATTAAAGCAGGTTAGCATAGTCAGGCAGGTTCAAAGATCGGCCTAGTTCCGAAACGGACACTGGCCTTATTTATTGGTAGACGTGACTGTGGGCAATGGCAACCCAACACTAATCCATTCTAACAAATCAATGATGTGCTGTGTAAATGTGTTGCTCAAAGGCAGGCAGCTGTGTTGACCGTCCATTAACACACATCACATAATGACACCCTGTTGTCGTGACCTACTGATAGTTAGTGAAATTGGATGTGAGCAAACGACTAGGAAGTTAAATTCTCTTAATCTAATCTGCATTTCAATAACTTATTATCGTAAAGACTCTGTAATAGTTCTATATGAGATGCACAGACTCGCTGGACTAATGACCTTTTCACACATTTAATCCACACCCGAATTTCCCTATTGAAAGTTGTATAAACCCAGAATTTACACTCAACGATTTCGGCAATGTGTTCATTATTGTCCGTCCGACCATTTTCCGCAAAGGGCTTTTCTATTCTATGCACTGTTTTTGCATTCTGTAAATATGCGGAGCTGTTAAAAAAACTCAGAGAGCCATTTATGCATATCAACTATAATGATCTGTGGAACTCTTTCTTATCATTGTTTCTTCATTCAGTGTTTTTGAAGAAGCAACTCGCTGTCATACGTTAAATTGGGCGTGTCATTGGGCGAGGTTTGGGAAGAAAGAAAAGTTGGAGAACAACTCTAAGGTCAAGGAAATGGATTTTGGTTGATTCCCTGTTCCAGTGGGATGAAATAGTGCATTTGTTCTCAGGTTAAACATCTAATCATCCTTAAAACAATGTAAATTTTTCTAAACAATCTAACATTGTATTTGATAGTACCACCAGCAAAACGGGATGTTATTAACTGAAAGAAAGTCACAAGCCTTTTCACAAGTGTGTACTGCCATCTGGGGGTTCATTAAATACTGTGAGTTTTTATTATTGTATCCCTGGATATAATCTAATTGGTCCACATCAACAATTTCATCATCATCGACTTTATAGGTTCACCCAAATTACTCCTTTGTCATTCCTGTTTTGTCACTGAAATAACCAGGTGAACTTTAAATGAAAGAAAGAAAAAAATGACATCAGATGAGGCCAGTATTAAACCACACAGTGAACATTGCTTTTGACACTTGCGATTTACCACAACCGAATGAACTGCATTTACTAGAGTTTAACCATTACAGCCCAGTGAAATATGTTTCCAACGTACACAGAAGCTTCCTTCTGACTGCGTTCTCTCAGCCCCCCTCGTGCACATGCCAACATAGGCCGTTGTTAGACAATGAAAATTATTAATTATCATAACATAGCACTTGGGCACAAAATGTCTCTCCTCTCAAAAATAAAGCAAACATAAACGACAGCCAACACAACGTTTGTCCCTTGCTGACTAGAAAACAGACACCCGCCTGCACACTGCGCAGGATTTTTAATGAGCAACCCTCAGCTGCTCTGATGTATCTGTAATAGAATATGTTTTTCAAAACAAAGTCCTCTATCCTTCAGAGAGAAGGGACGACAGGATATAATACACAGCGGCCCACTCTTTCTTGAACGTCAGTTTCACACCTAGAGGAGCCTTGCGTCGTGTCTGCTCATCACAGACACACACACACCTTTGTCTCATTCTGCTCACACCAAGACGCACGCTGGTGCCTTGTCTGTGCCTCTCCGAACGAGTCCCTGCGTCTATGTGTGTGTGTGTGTGCAGACACTGGGCTGTGGGTTACAGTGGGTGGAGGGGATGTACTATTATCAGTCCAAACGCATGTGAGGCCCAGGGAAACAGCCAAGCACGTCACCGATGAGTCATTTTGGAGTTTCATAATGTCTTGTCTGTGCTATTTGTCAGCGGACCACAATGGTAAAACCCCTGAACTTGGTGACCCTTGTCAGGATGGCAGCCGGACCCCGGGGCGGTTCTGTAAGGTTCGGGAGGCGGTCTGGTTCATGCGTCAGGACAGAGCGATGTGGCCAGAACAGGCAGTGAAGAAGGGGCGACCGAACTGTTGTGTTACACGTGTGTCTCTAACACGTTACGAGTCTCTTTGAATCTGTAACAAACCCAGCAGAAGCAGTAAATGAGCCCGGTAAGATAGAGTGACGTGCAAACGTTTCTGTTACGGTGAGAAGAGGAATCAGGAGTGACCGTAAGGTTTTTAATAGCCTATCAAAGAGTGCGTTTAAATGAATGATCATATTAAGTGTGACGCTTTCATATCCAGAAACACTGCTCAATAAAATGAAGGGAACATGTAATCATCCCAATGTAACACCAAATCAATGAACTTCAGGGATATCAGGATGTCCAGTTAGAAAGCATGAGTGATTGTGAATCAATGTCACATGTTTTGGTGCAATGAAGGTGTCAACAGGTGCACTAGAGTGTCAACCGCAAAGACAACCCCCTAAAAAGGAAATGGTTTTGCAGGTGGTGTGCCACATATAATGGCTTTCTCCTTATCCTCCTGCAGCAACGCCACCACGTAGCACCACAGACTGTCCAGGAGCTCACTGATGCCCTGATCCAGGTCTGGGAGGAGATCCCCAGGACACCATCCTCCGTCTCATCAGAAGCATGCCCAGACGTTGTTGGGAGGGCATACAGGCACGTGGGGGCCATACACACTACTGAGTCACACT
This sequence comes from Novumbra hubbsi, assembly GCA_016801125.1. Taxonomy (NCBI): domain Eukaryota; kingdom Metazoa; phylum Chordata; class Actinopteri; order Esociformes; family Umbridae; genus Novumbra; species Novumbra hubbsi. The sequence continues at coordinate 52,885 of JACXGK010001328.1, read as the reverse complement.
ATGAGATGCCGTGATAAAATTCACACAAGTTGTGACAGGCTGTGATTTCAGTTGTTTACTTTGCATTTGGGTGTGAGTTTGAATCCAGCACTTCCTCGAATGGTGATTTTGGTTTCCATTGATCTTTGTTACGTCATGTTCTCAAGGAATTCCACAATGTAGAGTAAAGAGAAAAAGCACGGCATTTGATATGGACACACAAAATCCCCCAAACCTTCTGAAGCCAGGTTACAGTGGCCTGAAACTCTTTATTCCATCCTTTTGCTTTATTGAAAGGGTTGTAATCAGCCAATGCAAACACACAATTGCCAACTTGTAAATTAGTTAATTGGGCCAACGATTCCAGAGAGGGTATGTAAGCTGCTGTTTGTTTGTGTTCTTGGTGGCTCCCATAAGGAAGTAATGGGAAAGATGAAGGGTTGGTACCAGTGGTGGTTTTAAGTTTGGAACCAGTGTTGTTAAGGTTGGTACCAGTAGCAGGTTGGTACCAGTAGCAGTTTAGGGTTGGTACCAGTAGCGGGTTAGGGTTGGTACCAGTGGTGGTGTTAGGGTTAGTACCAGTAGCGGGTTAGGGTTGGTACCAGTAGTGGGTTAGGGTTGGTACCAGTAGCGGGTTGGGGTTGGTACCAGTGGTGGTGTTAGGGTTGGTACCAGTGGTGGGTTGGTACCAGTGGTGGTGTTAGGGTTGGTACCAGTGGTGGTGTTAGGGTTGGTACCAGTAGCGGGTTAGGGTTGGCACCAGTAGTGGGGTTAGGGTTGGTACCAGTAGCGGGTTGGCACCAGTAGTGGGGTTAGGGTTGGTACCAGTAGTGGGGTTAGGGTTGGCACCAGTAGTGGGGTTAGGGTTGGCACCAGTAGTGGGGTTAGGGTTGGCACCAGTAGTGGGGTTAGGGTTGGCACCAGTAGTGGGGTTAGGGTTGGTACCAGTAGTGGGGTTAGGGTTGGCACCAGTAGTGGGGTTAGGGTTGGCACCAGTAGTGGGGTTAGGGTACCACTGGAGATAATAGGTTTGGTGCCAGCAGCAGAGTTAGGGTTGGGCTTCTGATTGATTAAATTCCACCCAAAATAGCAGAAAGTTGTCTTTGAGTTTACATTAACACAGCTAGTACGGTGTAAAGACGAAGAGCCGACCTTTTCATAGCACATGCTTGGCTTCAGCCTAGTCCTGCCCCCGCTCAGCCCTGATTGGTCTAGGTGAAGTGGTGTTGGTGAGCACAAGGCAGAAAGGAAACATTGATTAAAATCAAGAAATGTGATCCTGCCTTCTGGACTGTGTGGTTTCCTGTGCTCTTTTTGTTTTATTGTGCTTATCCATCTTAACTAACATGGTTTAAGAAAAAAATATTGAATAACATGCACAAGTATTGTATGTGCAGAGAATATAACATTTGAAGTTATACTTAGTTTAAATTACCTTAATAAACTTCGAACATAAAACATTTGATTGGCCTGAAAAGTACTTCTAAAATAAAAGTCATTCACCATCGAATGTAAAAAAAAATAGAGTTTAATGTTCATGTGCTGTATAACAAATTAAATATATTAGTGTTTACAAAACAATTGGCTGCATGACAATGCAAGATGAAATTACAAACAACAACATTGAAAAGAACCAAAACTTTCATCAAACAGTTCTAAATGAATCATCCTACTGTACAATACAAACACTGTCATCCAACAGGTCTAAATGAATCATCTTATTCTACAATACAAACACTGTCATCCCACAAATAGAAATGAATCAACCGACTGTACAATACACAGCTGTTACAAATAACGACACAGGTCAAAGGTGGTGGTTCAGGAGAACCTAAGGAATCTGGAACAACGCACTTCTGTGAAACTTGTTGTTGGTTGCCAGGGTGCCAGTTTTTTGGGATTGCCTTGCCTACCATTTTTTAAGATAGCCACAGAGAGGTCCCCAATCTACACGCTAAGAATATCCTGGATTATTTATAATAATATCCTGGATTAATTAGGTCTAATTGATCAAAATACCAAACCTTTTCTTTGACTTAAGGGGATACTACACTTAGATTGAAGTGTTCAAAAGGGTTCTTTGAGTGCCATAGGAAAGTTTTGCCGAGGGCATAAGGTTTCTCCTAAGGGCATAGGAAGGTTTCTTGTAGGGCATAGGAAGGTTTCTCCTAAGGTCATAGGAAGGTTTATTCTAAGGGCATCGGAAGGTTTCTTGTAGGGCATAGGAAGGTTTCTTTTTACTAGGGTGAGTGTAGAGTCCTATTAGGTTAACAATCCACACTGGCTTAAATGAAACGAAGAATATAATACAAAATGAATGATAAATAATCCATGTTTTCATCCTCAAATGTTGATTAGTTCACTTACTTAAAAACTGACATGATTTTCTACTGTCTGTGTCTACATCCTCTAGCCAGCCTCTCCTGTTCAAAATATGGACGTAGAAAATCAGGTGTTCATGTTTTTTGTGAAATTTCCTTTTGATTATTGCATGAGTGTGCAGAACATAATCAGATGAAAGATGAGGTAATCATTATAAACACCAACACAATTTGACAGCCTAACGGGTAGGTGACCAAAATAGGAAAATTATGGGGAAAACCTGAAAAATTACATTAAATGATGCTGTCTTAAAACTGCCTTTAAAAGTGATTTTAACAGAAAACCCCAGGTCCACTGAATACGATTCTCCTATGCTTCTGAACAAATACGTACAGCACATCTGTCTATCGTGGGAGACTACGAAAAATGCTCCAAATATTTCTGATAGAAACTCTATCACTAAAATCAACACAACGCATTTTTGAATCAAACTTTAGACTGGAACACTATGGCTGTGGCTAACGCTAGTGGACAGGAAACAGAACTATTGTACAGTTGAACAAAGATCCCCACAGCACGGACAACTAGAAAACTGCACTGGTTTTCCCGACAACAACCAGTTGTTATTGCCTTGCCGACACACAACTGGATTTGTGTGACACAAAGTCGGAAGGTGATGAATCCTTCTTTGAGAAAAATTTACGTATTACTGTTTGGTGGCTCAGACTATTTACACCTTTATTGGTTTGATTATTAGAACACCTCCATTTCAAAAAGATGGCCCCTCGATGACATGGTAATCCAGATAACTGCTTGTTCTTTATGGAAATGGCCTTATACACGATATGTAACATTATCGTGGAAAACGATCTCTCAAATGTACTTGTCCCATATGTATACTACATGATAGGCTCTCGCTGAACTGTATTATGTATTTAGGTTGGTAGCATAATCCAAAGCCTATATTACATAATTTAAGTCTTGGATGAGTCAACACACAATAACTCAAGGTCAAAAGTCTATAATACATCATTTAAGTCTTGGAGTCAACACAAGACCCCTCTACATACAACCGTTAGATTAGTGCTTTGATCGAATTGGACCCCTTAGTTCGAGTTAAATACTTTTTTTTCTGAACCAAATCCTGGTTGACTCATATTTAACGGGAATACTGCCAGGAGCAGCTGGTCATACTCTGAAACAAACGAGACCTGACGGACACCCCTCCTTATAAAAACAGGAACATCTGACTGGGAGATCCAATTACCCAACCTGGACAGAACTGACGTCGAAGTTCTCCAAAAACAGGTTTCCTGTTTCCATTCTACACGGCACATATTTAAATAACAACGACAACAGACACTTCTCTAAGTGGGAGTTATGTACATCTACAGGGCCCTCACCGTCAATCTTCAAAAGTCAGAGGGGAGGAGAGAGAGCGGGGAGGTAGCCGGATTCAAACACAGCGAGACGGGCTCCTCCCGGGACAGAAACAAAGGCTTTTTGGGTGCTTTGGCAAAAACAAAGGAAAAGTAAGATCCCTACTCTTGAGGCAACATTGGTTGTTAAGGCTCTACTTCAGCTGCGCTTCTTTAGTATAGACTGACGACAACTTGATGAGAGTGGGATACGGGAAGGGGGAGGTGGAAGGAGGACTGGAGAGGAGGAGTGCTATCTTGAGTCCTCAGGCTCTGATTTGATGGTTTTCTTGTCGGAAAGGTTGAGAGCCCCTCGGGCGACGTCGGTCCCATTGCCGTTTTCTGCAAAGAGGACGAGAAAGTCATGGATCATTATTATTATCAAACGATTCAGCATGAATGAACTATGACAGAGCTAAATTCAACAGGTTGATTCGGTATGAAATGATTCACCGCTCACTGAACAACATGTCCGGACACACACCTGTAGACAGAGTTTGGCTCTCAAAATTGCTATGGAGACTCGCTGCTGGGATTTTCCCCTCCCCATTGCTGTGATGCCTCTTCAGCTCATTGGCTAGCTGTTTTCCCAGGGAGGTTTCTCCATTGGACCTGAGACCCGTCACTCGCAGGTTCAGTGGCCTCTCCCCTGAAAGAGGAAACGGCTATGTGAGGCCAGAGACACAACGGTATACAGACATGATTGACAATCCCCCTTACGTCGCCCAATTAGGGATTATTATATTTTGCTTGGAGATGAGCTTATTCTTCAACAATGGGCTGATGGGCTCCATACCTGCAAAAAGGTAATGCAAGCATATCTGACAATCCCATCACCATCAGCATTGACACACAGGAGACAATTTGAAGCATCCAAGCCTCAGCGTACCGTGATCAAGTTTAGTACTCAACGTTGCAATGACGCAGACTACTGAGCCATCTGGAAGCCCCGGAAAAAACACATCCGCTCCCGACAGAAGAATAATAAAGTATTTATCTTTTCCAATGATATTCCGACACTCAAATCCCCTTGCTGAAAGTCATTAAAAACACAACGCTTTGCGCGCCTTTTAGTAGCAACGTCACATTAACTCTTTTTTGAGTCTGTGAAATGAAAGCACGGTTTGCATGCTGTGAAGAAGAATGAAAAGGTATGTGTGTGTGTGTGTCTGTCTGACGAAAGAGGAAGCAAGTGAAGGTGTCACCCCAGTGGTGTCATTCTGATGCTTGCGTGAGGTTGTGGGTGAGAGAGGAGAGACGCGGTGCCGGCCAACACACCACACACACACACACACACACACACAGTCACTTAGGTCACTGGCTTTGGCCCGACCTACTTGAACTTTAACTGAATGCCTCGAAGCCGGTCTGCCTGCTTTATACAGCAAGCCACAGCCACATGACTCACCATCTGTAGGAGACATCCATTTTAATTAAAGGGGCGGTGTACCTAATAAACTGGCTGTTGAGTGAATGTGACTAGCAGAAACGACATGTCTTGGGATGGTGGTACCACAAGCCAATGTTAACATGCCTTTCTCAAAGCTGATTCTGATTCAAGCCCTTCCTTAATGAAAACGACACGTAACCTTATCCCTAGCTAACCCTGTTCCTAAACCTAATGGCACACTGACCTGGTTGTGGACCGGTGTTGTCGACGGAGCCTCCGTTGGCTTGCTGCCGTTGCTCGGGGTCTGTGCTGTGTCTGCTCCCGAAGCCCCTCGGAGGGACCCTCCACTCCAGGGTCTGGAGTCTGTCCTGGGCCTGGGCCTCCTGGAGGATCTCTACCTGCCTGGCCAGCAGTCGCTCCAGCTGAAGCTACGCAGTGACACGCATGCAGAGTTCCAGATGTTACCCACAATGCGAGTCAAGGGCTTTTGTCACACGCGTTGGGAAACAAACGTAACTCAACATGAAACAGCAGCTTGAGTTCCATTATTGACGCCTCACTTTATTTCCGGCTTCTACACTTCACTGTCTTTTTCTCTAAAACATATGTAAACATCGGTCCGAATCCACAGTGGATGACTAGGCCTCTACTGTATGACATGGTCATGGTGTTGTGAGAAATGTATAATGATTTAGTTCTTTCCAGGATTAAAAATGTGATTTTGAGCGGATACAAACTACATTTTAAAACCTGTCACTACGTAGGCTCATTAAGGGTGGTGAGTCTTCATTTCCAGTCAACCAACCGGTCAGCATGCCAGCTAGTTTGTCAACCAGTCAGCCATCAATCAGTCAGTCAATCAGTCAGCCGTCATTCAGTCAGTCAATCAGTCAGCCTGACTGAATGACGGCTGACTTGTCGACTGGCTGACTGACTGCAATCAATCAATTCAGTCAGTCAATCCGTCAGCAGTGATTGAGTCAGTCAATCAGTCAGCCATCATTCAGTCAGTCAGCCATCATTCAGTTAGTCAATAAGTCAGCAGTCAGTCAGTCAGTCAGCAGTCATTCAGTCAGTCAGCAGTCTGTCTGTCAGCCAGTCAATAATTCAGTCAACCAGTCAGCCATCATTCAGTCAACTTGTCAGCCATCATTCAGTCAGTCAGCCATCAGCAGTCATTCAGCCAGTCGGTCAGTCAGCAGTCAGTCAGCCAGTTGGTCAGTCAGCAGTCAGTCAGTCAGCCAGTCGGTCAGTCAGTCAGCCATTCACCTTAATGCTACGTCCTGTGGTCTCCTCTCCTTTAGACTTGGCTGTGGCCAGCTGTTCCCTCAGCGTCTCCTGTCTCATGTGGATGGCCTGCAGCGCCTCCTGGAGGTCGAAGAAGCCCTCCTGACACAATAAAGACAAAGGTGAAGAGACAAAGGGAAGAAGAGATGAAGGGAGAACTGACATGAAGCAGTGTGCATTCACAACGAGACGCATGGCCTGTTATCCTTGAGAAAAAGGTTACTGGTGGAGCACCAACCACCTCATTAATATTCATCTCTTTATTTGCCCGTCAGTCACCACCGAAGCTAAAATTATGACGTGTGAAGGGCAAAATCTTTTTGGAACCTTTGTGTGTTTAATGTTTACTTAGAAATTCTGTTGTTTTTTCACTTTTGCTTTCACTTTCATCTTCTGCTAATCAAACCATTTGCATTGAATTGAGGTGTATATTTACATAAACTTAAGATATAATTACTTGATATATTAAACTGTGTGTATACATTAAAATTAGTGGGTGTGTATGAGTGAGAGAAGTGGGTCAAGTCGGTGAGTAGGCTCTCTGAGACTAATGTCATTGCTCCTGTCAGGACGTCACATGAGTTCCCAGTGGTAGTTAGAAACACCCTGTCTTATCAGGGGATGTTGGTAACATGTTTTCAGAGTTTCTTCCCCTGGCATCTGCTCATGGGTGTTCTGAATTAGATGGGCAGCAGTGGGTTGCCAGGGTGGGTTTGTTGGGCTGTCCCTGATCTCACTGGGTTGCCAGGTTTCAGTGGGCAGATGTGTGGGGAAGGTTAATATAAGTCTGCTTGTGACGCAAATCTGAGCTCACCCACCTGCCACGCCTTAGCATCTATCACTGTCACTGCCTTTACACAATTCTCAGTGTGTGTGTTTGTGTGTGTGAGTAAGACAGAGGGACAAACAGACATAAAGACAGATGGACACAAACAGGCATAAAGACAGAAGGACGGCAGAGAGATTGATAAAGACAGACATAAAAGACAGATTGACACAAACAGACAGAGATTGACAGACAGACAGAAAGGCGTGTGTGTAGTGTGTACGTGTGTGTGTAGAACCTGACGGCCCAGATGCACGGGCGTGGGTGGTTCCAAGCCCACGCAGTGACGTTGTATGAACCTCAGGACCATAATTAGGCGCGACTGAGCTCATTTGGGCTTTTCTGGTGGTGTGTGGCTAGTTCTTTTTGTGACGGTAGAAACTGGTAGCGTGTTGCGTGTTATGCTTGTGTGTGTGTGTGTGGGAGAATTAAACTGCTGGAGCGGACAGTTCGATTGGCAGGGTACCAACTTGTTCATTCTCAGATCTTTTGGTGGGGTAAACATGTTACATTTAATGAAGAGGGACACACAGCCAAGTCTCGTCGAATGCAAACGATCAGGTTGGAGGAAAAATACCCCAATAGCGAGACAAGAAAAAACCGCCTTCAACTGAAAATCATTCAAAAACGTAAAAGTGTCGTCTGTCTTCAGTATCCTGTACCTGAGCGACCCTCCAATCATGTTCAGTGCCACAAAACACTCATTCCTTTAGACTCAACTGAATGCGTGTGTGTGTTGTTCTACTAAGGCCTGGATACGACTGCCCAGGAGGACTGACCGGCTGGGGGAAGGGAGGTCATGTGATGAGTGGGTCTGCTAGCTAGCTAGCTGGTCCCGCCCCGGGCCAACCCCGGCACCGTGTGTGTGTGAGGGAAGATCACTCACATCAGAGGTTTGGACCTCCATCAAGCATACCACTGGAGAGAAACCAACGGACAGCTGCAACAATCTCCCACAGCTCACAGCACAAAGACACCCTTTACTCCACAACTACACCACCCTGAGGAGTTGCAGGGGAAAGTTCTACTCCACACCTGCCCTAAGAATGAGCCAGACAATGATAAGAGGACGGGCGCATATCAAAAGACAGGGAGTGGAGGCGACGAGGCGTGTCGGGGAGACAACGTGTCATTATTGGGCGTGACTGAAGGAGGAGGTGACCGTGTTGGGCAACAGGGAGAAGGTGACCGTGTTGGGCAACAGGGAGAAGGTGACCGGGTTGGGGTTATAGGGAGAAGGTGACCGTGTTGGGGTTATAGGGAGAAGGTGACCGTGTTGGGGTTATAGGGAGAAGGTGACCGTGTTGGGGCTATAGGGAGAAGGTGACCGTGTTGGGGTTATAGGGAGAAGGTGACCGTGTTGGGGTTATAGGGAGAAGGTGACCGTGTTGGGGTTATAGGGAGAAGGTGACCGTGTTGGGGTTATAGGGAGA